>PYAF01000922.1:969323-1081492 GCA_007407185.1 Glycine tomentella
AATATTTCTAACTCAATTATTCTAACTTTAATATTCTTCATTTTAGGGAAAAAGAAAAGTCGCTGAGAATGAATATTAATATGATCGTAAAAAAATTAACACCAACCATACAATAAAAAAAACAATTTTAATAAATTTTGATTCCTAAAATTAGTACCTTTGATCAATTTTATTTCTAAGTTGATAAAATGGTGAATTAATTTTAAGGATCAAATTAATTCATACACACCGATATATATTGTTAGGGACAAAATTATTATTATTTTTTTAAATGATAGGGGATCAAATTAGTTTTCTTTTTTTGAAGAAAGGGGATCAAATTAGATGATTAGTTATTAAAGTTAACTATTAAATTTATTTTTAATAATAAGAGCCAAACTAATTGATAATAGTAATTTTAAAGATTAAATTAATGTTTTTGCACAGTATAAAAATCAAATTGATCAATATAATAATTTTAAAAATTATTCTTCAAAAAAAAAAATTAAATTGATATTTTAAACAATCACAGAGCTCTTTAATTTTATTTGCAGTGGAGAATACGGTCCCATGCGAATCCCTCATTGTTGAAACATTATAACGAATGGGATGCTTTTCCATCCATGATGCGAATTAAGAATCTGATTTGTTAATCCTACACCGCAAGCCATGGTGGTGGGTTTAGAATTTTCGGGCAGCAGAGAACCAAGACTTTATCATCATCATCATTAGTATTCTTCTTGTTGTCCTCATTACAGTAGTTATATTTTTCTTTTCTGAAAAATACTTATATTATATTGGATTCCATTTTAACGTAAATAATGACGATTTTAAAAACTTCTTCTCTGTCTGTGATTTTTAACAGGATTGACTAGTTTTAATCATCTGTTATTCATTTTGTGACCTTAACAGATAAAATCAATATTTTAAATGATAAAATCAATAGTTTTAATCATTTTCTAAAAATACTATAATTAATAATAAGGTGCTAAAAATTTGTTAATAGTATTACTAAAGGTTGTACAAAAATATAAAATATCATCCAGAGACATATTTATAAGTATTCCCCACTCAAAATTTTGTAAAGTTCATTCATTTTTTTAAAAGAAATATAAATAATTTATTTTTCTTATTATTATTCTTCATGGAATTTGAGAATTTCATTAATCAACAGCTACCTCTCTATCCAAATGAAATAAGTGGCATAACAAATCGTCTACCACCAGATCAAAGTAACCTGAAAGGAATGCTGTTTCATATAAGTCAGTTTCAGCAATAACATAAAGAAAAAGAAGTGGTCCTTAGCTAAAGATAAAACTAACCTTCAATCAATCCCATTGCTTCAGCTAAATTTCCTTATTAGCTATTCCATGTTGCAGCTACCACAAAAACACCTTGTTGGTCCCGGATATACCTGCCCTATTTGCCCACCATTGAATCGTACATTGATATGCCTTAAACTTTGACTGGAAAATAGGATTTTTTTTTTTTTAATTATTGTCGTTATTTATAATTCCTGTAAAAAAGACATAGCTAAAAGGGTTGCCGAGAATTTCTTACTTGGTTGTAATTTGTAAATGTGTTGTCCTGAAATTCACTTGTATCTATATAACACCAGGAATGCAATTATTTCTAGCCAAAAGGGAATAAGTAATCTGCATATATGGTCTGAAGTCTGAACCATATCTTGGGGGGGAGGGGGGGATTATAAAAAATAAAAAAGGAAGAATGGGAAGAAAACATTGAGGATTTAGAATAAAGTTGTATCAATAATTTATAGCGCACTTGCCTTCGTTCAAAATTCCAAAATTGAAATGGGCAAAGATTAAATTCCGATACAGAGATGCATTGTAATCAATCCCATTTCCAGGCTTATAATATTATTATGAAGTGCCTATATAAGGATCTACAACCATTGAAATAAAATCAGACATATCTCTAATTTAACACTAATAACAGCAAACTAAAGTTGAAGTTTTCAAGAAACAAGATGGGAAGGAACCATTTTCAGCCGCAACACTGTGCTGATGAGAGCATGTGGATGGAGAGTCAGGGTCAGCAACAGAGCTATGCCTTACAAGAAGAGTCTTGGAGATCTGATAACAACTATGGCCACAACCACAAGCAATTCCCAGGCATGCACATGAACATGAACAACAACAACAAAAGGCTTGGTGCTTTTGCTACTGTGGACTCTGACCTCTCAATGCAAAAACATCATCATGGGCATGGCAACGGCGTAGGAGCCATGCACATGAACATGAACAGGCATGGTGGCAAGTTAGGAGGCATGTTTCAAGAAGGCATGCACAGTGACCACCATGGTTATGCTCATCATCATGGTGGCAGAAAGTTCCCTTTTGGTGGTCATCATCATGGTAATAATAACGCCTCTCAACATCATTTTCAAAACGGCGGTGGCCATGGTGGGCACCATGAGTATTTTTCGGAGGAATCCGAGGAGTACGAGGAGTCTTATGCAGAGGAGCATGTTGGTGGAGTCACGGCTAAGGTGGATGAAATGAGATATGAGCGTCATAACTGGGGTGGTGGGGATACTCGCTACGCCAATCCCTATGGCATGAACATGAATCACAAACCCCACAAATTTCAGTGGACAGCAAAGGGGGTCTAAATCTATAATAAACCCACCTACACCTACTAACTTCCTCTGCACTTGCTTCTTCCTATCAAATATATATATCAATAAAACAGTAATAAAATAATGTGTGCTTTGTTGTTTTGTTTTCTTGTTGGAATAAGTAAGACCCCTCCAATTGTATTTGGACCTTTGTGATGCTGCTTGATGCTACTAGTAATATCTTCTTTAACTTATTTAAGTTATAATATAAAGTTGTCTTTGATTATGATGAATAAAGAATTGAAGATATTAATTAAGCGCTTGCTTAGGTTGTCTTCTTTTTTCATGTTTTTCTTCTTTCTTTTGTTTAGTTGTTCGGATAATCTTCTTTCTCACCTCTCTGCTTCTGCACATATTGGTCTAATCGTCCTTTGCGAATGAATTCCTAGATGATGTCCTTTAACTGAATACCCTCATTTGTCATATGGTCATAATCATCATTAAAGGCATAATATCTCTTCATATATATTTTTGTTGACTTTTCTTTTTAGTGATGATAGTTACAAAACTTGTGTGAACTCGATCAAGTATAGACTTTGTCTGGTTAACCAGTGGGGCATAGTTGTTGAACTTTCCTCTTAACTCCCTCCTTATCCCGTTTGTCGAGTAACGTGTTGTCTAAGTGTTTAATTAACGGAGATATTTTAAAAACGTTTAGTGGAATACTGAGTGAATTATTGTGACTCTGTATATTTTTAACTCTTTAAGAGCAGGATAAGTTTTGATTTTGCAATATTGTTTGTTCTAACTGTCGAACACACTGATCTAAATAATTTTGGGTAGTTGTCTTTTCCTCAGAGCTTTCCTTAATTCATTAAGCATCTACTAAGGGCAACATTACGCTTCATCTGTTGAATCTACGAATCTATGATGTCTTTGTGAAGTTGTTGTACAGGTGAGAGCGTTCGAGTATATTTGGGTATATTTTGAACATTGTTGGGTGAGTTCACCTCCTGGCTCCTGCACATGACTGTTACGGGTAACGTCATCTCGGGTTATTTGTCGTGGGTGGGTATTGGATTAACTGAATTCCCACAGGCGACACTAATGTCTTATCTTTGTGGACTTATATGATGTGTCTAAAATGAACTATTGACAATTCCAAGGTGAATAGTTGGTTAAGATTAACAGTATTTTTAGTGATTGATCTTAAATTGGGATCTTAGACTATTTTTTATTAGATCTCATAGTGTTATATAGGATTGAAAATCTCTCAAAATCCCTCCCATTTTGTTTTTTAATGATATATCTCATTTTGAGATCTTATAAAGAGAGAAAGAGGAAAAATTTTATTCTTTTTTTAACAATGTATATATCTTAAAGGGTTATTCTACAAAAATTTATTATCCATATTGGAGATCTCTCTACCTCCTTTATTGAAAGATATCAGAGTATCTTTAGTGGTAGATCTTAAGCAAAGATCTTGAGTTCAAGATCTGATCTTCATAAGATCTCCCAATAAAGGAAGTGGATAGATCTCCAACATGGAGAACAGGTTCTTGTACAAGATCCCTCAAGATCTGCACATTGTTCAAAAAAGAATAAATTTTTTTTCTCTTTCTCTCTCCCTAAGATCTCAAAATGAGATCTACCATTAAAGAAAAAAATTAGAGAGATCTTTAATCTTATGTAATATTATAGGATCCACTAAAAAGTGGTCTAAGATCTCAATTTAAGATCTACCACTAAAGATACTCTAATATGAAGACTAGATCTTACACTAAAATTGCTTTAACATGGTGATATAAGGCCTCAAGCAATAATATCATGTTTTAGTGTAACCATAAGAAAAATGTTACTCTTGATCAAGGTGTGTGAACATTGGAAATGGTGAGCATATATATAAAATGTGTATTTCTCTTTTAATACAATTTATTTTTCTAATATATTTTATATTTAAAGATAAATCAGGATTTAAATCTTGAATTACTTGATTGAGGAATATAAATCGTTATCATTTGTATTAATTATTATTGATATAATTATGTTACTAATACTTTTATTAGTAACATTGACATAAGTCAATCCTTGTGATTTTGGACTAAGCTAATATTTGGGTCTTGCATGAGTGACTGTACAAGTAATATTGAATAAATAAGTATTTTAGTTTCTAAAGCACTTTCCTTGAATATCAGAAAATTCAAAATAAGTCACTATGCTATTCACTTTAGTTCGATAACGACATATTTATTTATTCTCACTTTAGTTTAAAAGTATGTTAATATTATGTATAGAGATTGAAATGAATGGTTTTTAGTATAAGAACCATACCAGTAATTAATTCATAAAGAAAGAGAAGTTCTTTTTGTTAAAGATAAACAAAAAGTTCAATTTCATTGCCTCAGTTAACTTTACTTATAGGCTAGTCCATGCTGCAGCATTCACAAAGACACGGTTTGACCCATATCTTGGGGGGGGGGGGGGGGGGGGGGGAAATTAAAAAAAGAAGGTAGAATGGCAAGAAAACTCATCGGATGTCTTCAAAGTTCACAGCTTATCTATTACCCAAATCAAGTCACTACAATAGCCTGCTTATGAAGGACGAGGATATAGACAGACTTGACACCTATTCAAACACGCAAAAGAGGTTTGGAATAAAGTTGTATCAATAATTCACCCCCGCACTCTCAAGTCCAACCGACCCTGCCTTCGTTCAAAATTCCATTGGATTATTTGGCAAAATTATATTCGGATGCAAAGATACATTGTTATCTATCCCATTTATATGCGTATAATACTATCTTCAGTGATGGTGTAAAATATTTTTATATTATTATTCAATTAGTATATATTATTATTTAATTATAACTAATTGTTAATATAATATTTAAAATAATTATCATAAAAAATAATAAATTTATTATATATAATGAATTATAATTAAATAAATGTGTAAAACTTTTTAAAATATAATCTTTTTTCTCTAATATTATTATTAACTGTCTATAAAAGGGTGTCAAACAACTAAAATAAAACAGAAAGCTAACTAACTTCCTCCAAGTTTTGAACAAAAAAACATGAGAAGGAGCCTTGTGTTTCAACAGCAATACTATGCTGATGGTGGCATGTGGATGGAGACTCAGGCTCGGCAGCATGGCTATGCCTTCCACGAAGAGTCGTCTTGGAGCCCTGATAAGCGATTCCCAGCCATGCCCATGAACAAGCTTGCTGCTTTTGCTGTGGACTCTGACCTCTCAATGTCAAAACAGCATGCCAAGTTAGGAGCCATGCACATGAACAACAGGCTTGCTGATTTTGCTTTGGACTCTGAGATCTCAATGTCAAAGCAGAAGCAAGACAAGTTAGGAGGAGGCATGATGCACATGAACATGCTTGGTGTTGGTGATTTTGCTATGGACTCTGAGCTCTCAATGACATTGCAGAAGCATGGCAAGCTAGGAGCCATGCACATGAACAAGCTTGGTGCTTTTGGTACGGACTCTCATATCTTGATGTCAAAACGGCATGTCAAGTTAGGAGGAAGCTCCGGCAATATGCTTCAAGAAGGCATGCACAGTGACCATGGCTTTGGACGTGGTTATGCGCATCATGGGAGCTGCAAAAGGCCCCCTTTTGGTGCTAATAAGGCCTCTCACCATTTTTCAAAGGGTGGTCGTGGTGGCAAGTTCAATTCTGGTGGGCACCATGAGTATTTCTCGGAGGAAACCGAGTACGAGAAGGCTTATGCAGAGGAGCATGTCGGTGAAATCACGGCTAAGGTGGAAGAAATGAGATATCAGCATCATAACTGGTAGACAGTAAAGGGGGTCTAATATACAACCTACTTCAGTACTTCCTCTGCATTTGCTTCTTGCTATATCAATACAAACTGTAATAAAATGTGTATTTTTGTGGTTTTCTTTATGGGAATAAGATTCCCCTGTTTGTATTTCGACCCTTCTCATGCTTGATATGTTACTTGTAATATCTAATTTTAACTTATGAAGTTGTAATATATTGGGACCCTTGTCTTTGATTGTGATGATTGAGAGTTCTTTATTTGCAGCCATGTCCTTTAATATTACCATTACCATCCACACACACATACGAAATAAAAGAGCCAGCAACACGACACTCGACAGGTGAAAGTGTGAAACCAAAGTGTCTTGTCAAGATGCTTTAAGCATTCATACCTTTTTCGGCCTTTTATTTTTGCATCGTTTTGGTTTAGTAATGCTAGTGAAATAATGAGAGGTCTTCATCCTTACCATTATTTTTCTTGAAATCTAATAGTTAAAGATTAATTACTTCTTATAATCATTAGATCGATTTCAAGAAAATAAATGAGGAGTAACTCTATTAGATTGATGTCTCCTTAATATAATAATATCAAGGGCATGTTTTGCTAGGATGCCCCAAAGGTACGTTTAAAAAGTAAAATTGGAAGACTTTTATTTAGCTTTCAGTTAAGTTTGAAGCTAAATTGAGTTCTGCCTCAATTTTATCTTGAAAATCAATTTTAAATAAAAGAAAACATAGAATTGCTTTTGCAAACTGAGTTTACAAAATGAAGTTCATTCAAAATTAAGTTTAGAATCTTTAATCCAAATATAGCAATATAATTATCTTCTTGTTTGTGTACAAGTTGTTTTTTTTACCGAAAGGGAGGGTATTAGGTTCAGCCTTAATTATCATCATAGAATTATTTTTGATAAACACCTTATCATGATAGAGTAACAGCATATACATGATGTATATGTCCACCAAAAAAGAAAAGAAGGCAACATATTCACCAATAGTAATGCGCAGTGTATAAATAAATACAAGGTGACAAAAAATATTAAAGAATGAAGGTGTGACTAACACAAGCTTGGAGATAGGAAATGACATACCAAAACCAAAATCAAAACCTGAGATATCGAGGGTGGTGGCCCTCCAACGATTACCAAGTTCACGAAGTTATAGGGCCTGCACTACTACGCAAGGGCCTTGATCGTCTTTGCCATCAGAAGGGTCGTATGGAGTTCAAAACCGAACCCATAACAGTAGCAGAACCAACCCCTGTGCCTGCAGAAACCGAAAATGCAAATGGTTATAGGAGCGTGGACCAAAAAGCTGACGCGTTTATTAAGCAGGAGCATAGAATGATTGAACTTGCCAAGCTCAAGTCTTTGGGACAAATATAGTTAGCACTTAGCAGCTACTAATTATAATAAGGCCATGCATGCAATCTTATCAAATATATGCATACAAACATGTAACAATCTCCACCTTGGCTACTCTAGAATTAGCATGTATCTTTTTCTTTTTTTTTTTTTGACGTCTTAGATAAGATTAGAGCGTGTTTTTCTTTTTCATTTTCACCTAAATAATGCTCCAAGCCCTCACCCTAGTATACGGTGTGCTTTAAATATATAGTAATGTAGTGTACTCGTTATGACTAATTTAATTTGTAGTTTCACGGTACCACCTCCCCCCATATTGCAATTGCAGTGTTCTGCTTCAATAAGAATTTTGGAGAAATTGGTACTTTTTATTATGCGCATGACATGCAAATTCAGTTCCCAAAAGCTATGGTATTATTAATTCTCGCAGAATTAATTATATATTGATTGGAATGGAGTTTGTAGGGAAAACATTACTTTCGTTTATGTATGTGCAAGTATGATCGATAGATATAACTCCTCTTCCCTTTCAATGACAATGCATTTTGTTTTAAATGAATCAAGAATAACTGAATGCTATATGACTCTCCCTTCAAGTCGCATCCGTGTTGTTAAGTTTAACAAGATCACTAGTCAGAACTAATGAGTCAGAAATCAAAAATTAAAGTTAAACCATGCAGACAGATAGGATTGCATCAGTGTTATTAAACTTTGTCCGTTTATCAACTAGCTAGGCTAATATACGTGTATCCACACAACACAGATGCATGACACACACAGAAAATCAACAGTTAACTTTGGTGTAATAATTACTAGTAGTTTTATATTTGGTTCTCATCATGTTCAAATTCTTAGTAGTATAATAATTATTTAAAAAACTGGTTCAGCTATCAAGTCGGCACATTTTTTTACTGATTCAGTCCGGTTTGTGATCAGTTCATATTAGCACATATTGGTTTGATTGTAGAATCGGTATAACAATTGACCTGGACAGGTTACATATATGACTAGTTAAGCGTGTGTTTGAAAAAAAGTTTCGTTCAATGTAACGGACGTTTTTTCTAATTAAAAGCAACAAGGGTGTTGCTTCTATGTTCATGCCTAGAATTTTTTATTTTTTTTCTTCCGTGGAACGGACTTTCATCACTTTCGGCAGGTATGCAACCATGCATTAAGTAGTTGAACTGTCTAGTCCCATTTGATTCTAATAAATAATTGTTAATTGCATAACTCATATGACCATAATTACACCCTATTATAAAGTATATTAAAAAACTTTGTAGCCCCATTTGGTTCTAATAATTGTTAATGACATAACTCATGTGATCAATAACACACTATTTTAAGAATATTAAAAAGAAAAATTATTATTTTAGGAATATTAAAAAAACCTTTAATTTATTAACTTGACAGAAATACCAACTTTAAGTAAATTTTCTTTTCTAGTAGAATTTGAGACATTTTTTATTATTGAAAATGTCGTGAGAGGATGATTTCCTAGATAGAGGCGGAGAAAAGTTTCAAGACTCTCATAATACTTATAGAGAATTTATCAAGTAGACAAGTTTGAAACTATAAACTGAGATGTGAAATTTTATCTTTACTAAAAAAAATGTGAGATTCTGTCTTTCCTACTTCACTTGAATAATTTCGTGAAGATAGTTTGAACGTATTTGTATCAGCATGTTTATTTAAAGATAGTATGCATATTTTATTATTAATTGAGTACTGTGTATAAATTATATGTAAATTAATTAAAAAATTCAAATAAATTAATTTGATACTAATTAAACTATTGGTAAAATTATATTTTTCTTTCCCTATGTTTGTCATATATTAAGTTTAGTATTTATCAATAAGTATCGGTATAATTAGTAGACAATTGAGTATGTTATTAAGTTCAATTCTATCAAAATTCCTGAAGGTACAAGTTAAACATTTTCTTAGACATAACAAAATCTTCTCATGTGAGGTCATTAATTAAATATTAATGTAGTAAAAAATTAAATATTACTTCCTTCATTTCTTTTTATGTATTGTTTGATGTTGTTAAGTAGAAATAAAAAAATTAATAAATTTTTTTGATTCTAGTAAATAGAGTACTAAACTAGAGCATAAAATAAATTTTAAAGAACTAAATTCTAATTCTATTTTTTCTAAATTATAATTCTATTTTTTCTAAATTATAGTTCTATTTTTTCCTGTTTTTGCCTCACTTATAATTTGGGCATGCAATTTAATTTTATTTAAAGGGTTATTTATATTGAAAAATATTTTGTTTTTTATTTATTTTTCAGTTTATATATATACTTATTTTTAGTTTATTTCCTATTTTCAAGAGTTTGTAATAAAAATATATTTTTATTTTTTCACTAATTATTGTATAAAAAAAAATTCAATCAGAATGTATTAAAATGTGTTTCAAAAGTCAAGAAGTTCTAGTGAGACAAATCAATACGTGGCGTTAAATTCAAATCCCACGCATTCTTTAGTGTTTCAAGCAAAATCATTTAACACGCCATGAATGCTTAGAATCTCTATCAATAAAAATCATATTTCACTGAATAAAAAAATCTATGCTCCACTTAAAAAAAATATTAAGATGAAAATTTAAAATCGATAAAAAAAACATAAAACACTAAGAAAAAAAATAATCTATATACTTGAATGAGTAAAAAAAATGAAAAGAAAAAAAAGTCATGCATTAAGATATTTTTATTCTTAAGATAAATTTTTCAATTGAAACATGATATTTTAATAAGGGACAAATAAGCACATTTATTTTGCATTAAAAGAAGTACTTTATGACATCAACTCCAAATAAAATTATTCTTATTAAAATTACTAAAAAAAAATCTTATTTATTAAATAGTAAAACAAGTTTTTTCAATAATAATAAAAAATTAAAAACTAACTAAAATAGCTGATTAAAGTTTATATTACATTAATATATTCCATCCTGGCTCATCGAGATCTTGAAGAAACAGAGTGTCATTTCCTTATTTATTCAGTTTAAAAAAGACAGAAGTATTAAATTAGAATTATCATGCAGTAATGAAAAGGGAGATCGAAACAGTTGTACATACAAAATCAAGCAATTAATTAAGGCAACGTCATCTCTCAATATATGTTCCATAAAAACTAAAACAAATAGAAACTGAGTTGCATTGGTTGAATTAGGTTTACAAATCTAAAGTAAAGAAATGAAAAGAGGCATTGATTCTTTTCACTATAACAAGTTAACAGTATATAGCAACAACAACTAATTAACTAGCTAGCTAGCTCTCTAATTGTAATTAATTAACCTTTGTACGTATATGTCTAGCTAGTCGATGGAACGGCACAAGGGGCAAGTGGTGTGTTTGTTATCAAACCATTTCTCCAAGCAACCTCTGTGGAAGTAATGCTTGCAAGGCAACTCACTGACATCTTGATTGGCTTCAAAACGACACAAACAAACGCAGCACTCCACCATAGCCACACTTGTTCCTCCTATGTCGTGGCTGTGGCACAATGACTTGTACTGAGTTATTGACACCCTCCTTTCCCGGGATGATGATGATGATGATGAACTTTCATCATGTTCACTGTTTGAACTATTAGCAGCAGCACTGCCACCAAGTACTACTTGGAGCATGGATCTAAACATGTTCTTCAACACAGCCACTGAGAGAACCGTGTTTATCACAAGCAAAGGTAGCACCCCTTCAGATGCACTTGGGAAATTTGAGAGACCCATAATTGATAATAATAATAATAATAATTAATTCTCAGCCACAGAATTGGTTTGGTTTGGTAGCTACTTAACACAAATTAAGGAAGAATGAGAGCTGACCCAGCACAGAACAACATACAAATATAACAAAAAAACACAAACCAACCCCCACTTGCCTGATAAATACTACTACATGTAATGTTAGAGTTTATGTGTATTATATATATATAGCGAGAGACTATAGTGAGTGACGTTCACATATTCTAACTAGCGAATACTAACCATGGTTCTATTGGGTGACCGGAAAGGGGTTTTACGCGTGGCAACACGTGGAGGAGTTTGTAAGTACTGAGGTGAAGTGAAAACTTAATGAATGGGGGCTTTCGCTATCAGAGCCACGTGCCCGTGGTGGCCACAAAAGTTGTGAGTGGTGGCATGCATCAGCTGCAACACTCCGAGGTTTCTAGATTTTCGGCTGGGTCCGCGTAAGTTTTTATTTTTATTTTTATTTTTCTTCTTTTATGTTAGATTGTTAATTATTGATAAAAACATTATTAAAGATTCAAACTCATAACCTTCACAACTTCTTTCTCCCTCCAATCAATATATCAACATTGTATCTCCTCAGTGTAGGCTCTTTAGCTCGCCAACGCAGTGCTTCAATCAATTCTTTTTTACTATTTCAACTTAAAATCTTCCACAAAGTACTATTCAAACTCTTTATTATTATCACGATTTTTCATTTTAACTTTAGATATGTTACCTCGAGTTTAATTTTAATATACTATTAATTGTTTAAAAATTACTTCAAATATGATTTTGAAAAATTATTGCAAAAAATTAATAATTTTATCTTATATAATAATTTATATTTACATGATAGTATAAAAAAAGTTATTCTGTGAGTATATTTTAATTAAAATCTGTTATTTATATGATCTTTTTTGTAATGACACTTTTTACAATAATTTTTTTCATTTTTATCTTTGTTAAAAAAATCTATAACTTTATTATATAAATATAATTTCACTTTCTATATTATCTAACAACAGCATCTGCATCGATATAATTTTCAGTGTTGTATATCTGTGTACACACTTGTGCGACGTTTTTTTTTCTTAAAGAAGACTTTGACGTGACTCACGAAATAAGATACAGCGTTAACTCGGTTTTTATATTTTTGTTATGCTTATATCTATGCATGACTCATTGTATTATGACAATTCCGTAAGAAAAATCTTTAGAAAATATATCTACAAAAAATTGATTTAAAATGTTTAATATTTTTACATAATATGTCCATATACCTATAATAAAAAAAACTTGGTTTAAACTGTATACAACAATGGAGCTATGTTATACTCTCTTATAAATAATCTTTAATATATAATTTTTTGTTTAACAATTAAAAACATTTAAAAAAGTTTATAAATTTTTTTTAGAATTAATCATTTCATAGGCTTGCTCAGTTAATGATAGGTTTAAAACATATATATGTCGTGTCAAGCTGACTTAATCCGCGTTTGTGCTTCACAAATTTTTTACATCTAATCTCAATTGTGTCAGGTAAGTCAGAAGAGAGATGCATAGTATGGCTTCTTGTAAACGTCGAAGATATATTTTCTTTGTAAACCAACGTTCTTCTTACAAGTAGCTAGCTTCACTTATATCATTCATAAACATTAGTCATTAAAAGAAAAATGGTTAATATTTTCTAGCCGTAATATCGAAATAAATAGTGAGAAATGTTAATTAATAGTTTGAAAATATTATTTTATAAACAAAATATTAAATTAAAACATATAGTTATAATGTTAAAAACATTAAAAAATATTCATTTTTATTTTAATAAAATAAGTAAAGGTAGTTGATATCAAATAGTCTTTGTCGGGTGTCTTTAGAGTACTCGTTAATAAGATCCATAAATAATACTCTTTCTCTGAAATTTTAGCGATGAATATAAGAATACCGTAATAAAGTGGAAATTAAAAATAATATAAAAGAGAAACGTGTTTCTGTATTGTATAAACAGGTTGTTTATTTCTCTGGTTCCGCACTAGGTAAAAGGAAGAGTTATTTTCCTTTCTCACAACCCCATTTTAGAAAGTGTCAGTATTTTTATGTTTTTAAATCAGTAAAATAAGATATATATTGGTATATATGACACAAAAAATATCTCAACCTATGTACAAACATGCATTAGTCATCATACACCAATTCTAGACCAAGGTTACAAAATATTAACATGTAGGTGTAAATATTAAGTAACCAAAGAGACAAGAAGAAAAAAGTCAATTCACCGTCTATTCCATCAAGACAATTGTTATCGTACGTAACCCCCACCGTGTCTAACAAATTAATTCTCCACCTATATATCTTTCTTTCCCACTTATCTTTATGATACTTTCAAAAAAATCAACCATTACTACCTCCTTTAGTATTCAACAAAAGTTGTCGATACCAGATCACTCCATGTAGCAAATAAAGAAAGGGTAATAAAATCACATGGCAATTTATGTTCCCTGCATGCCAGCAATAGCAACATATATTCTGCAGGAGAAAATTAATCCAACCCACTTCATGCATCACCTATTCAATCAAGGGAGGTAAGAGACGAGCCAAAAGTGAGTTGTTTCAGGCATAAGTTAGTCTGTATCTGCCACGGCGAGAATGAGACCACGTCTACCTTCATTAGTTTCTTTAACCAAAACCAAGTGAAAAGTTGAATATCTTGTAATATTTTCTCTTGATCAAACACCTCATTCCTAAACACACAAGCATTTCTAGATCTCCATAAAGTCCAAACAGTAGCTCCCTATAAAATCATTCTCACTTGACCACTTATTTTGTTTCGAGCCAATCCTCTATACCGGGAAAAAATCATCTGAAAAAGTGAGTGATATATATATATATATATATATATATATATATATAACACTATACAATATTATAAAATTTAAGTGATATGTACATAAAATATATAAAATTAAAGTAATTAGTATAAGTGTTATAATTTAATTCGATTTCAAGAACATAAATAGTAAATCAAATCAAACTAATCAATTTGAGAAGAAAAAAATCATCCAAAAATGACCGGCTTGTTTCGATTTTTTTTATTGGTTTGGATTTGATTTACTTCAGTTAATTGATTAAAATGCGTAAATTATTTTAAATTCTTACCACTATTTTTTTTTTCTATTCCTACATTAAAAAAATATTGAACGTGGATATTTTTCTATAATCAAGGTATATTATTAGTCCAATTATACTTATGGCAAGTGACTAGATTAGATCAATCCAAGTGGGCCAACCGAGTTTCCCCATGATCCCCAACACACGAAACCAATTCCAAATGTTTATGGTTGTTTTCTTCTTTCTCGAAACATACACCTGGCGTTCAGATATACTCTAGTTAAGTTGTCGTCGTCGTAGAGTTATTCAAGTGTTTGATTGAACACTCAGCAATTTGATTTTATTGAAATGATGGTAATCACCCGAAAAAACAACAGAAGATTGTGCCCACAGCTACCATTTGGAAACGAATCTAGAAAATTCACCAGAATTGAACACAACGATCCTACGGAAATAGATATTGGAACCCCGCATAACCGATTAGCGCGCCCAACAACCGATTTTGAAATTGACTATCTTGCCATCTTCTGTTTTCAACTTGTCAACACATGGAAAAGTATAAAATAAGATGTTTTATAATGGATAAAATAATGATATTTTTTTCCTATAACATACATATTTTTCATTGAAAACAATTTTATTTGAAAATAATAAAACCATCATGGATAACAAATTTTTTTTCCTAAATATTTAACACATCTACATATCCAAAACTCAAACTCAAAACCTTTAATTAAACTAAAATAATCCAACATCTATTAATTCACACCTTTGATGATGGTGGTAAAAAAAAAAATGATATGGAATAAATAAAATATAGAAACATACATTGAATTGTACAATCATTATTTAAACATTTTATGATAAAATCAACTTTTGAATTTTTATTCCAGTATCTGACAAGTAGTATAACAAAACAATAAGAAATTGTAACACTATTATAGTAATAGTCCTTTCTCCTCCTCCCAAGGGTGTGATACATACCCTAATGAACTTCGTTGTCAGCCTCCAATTTAAGGATAACTAGCATTTCCATTTCCTATAAGCACTTCCATTAGCAGCAATAATAATTCTCTTCACTTGATTTACACACTGTTAAGTACAGCAAAATTCTATATCGAAATAACGTTTGGTCCCCAGCGTTACATAGCAATATATATTTTTCTCCAAGGGAAAATTCAACGCGTAAGGGTAGTAATGATATCTGTGTACAAGTCAACTTTGTCCTTAGTCACCCTAATGAGCAGTGGAATTAGATGTATCAGTTCCCATGGACTTGTAATACGCGTTTTCAGCATTTGCCAACCGACTCTGGAACATGGTCCACTCCTTTCTACACCGCTCCCTCACCTAGCACCAACAACATTTTAACATCCACAAATTTCTTTATCAAAATACATAACATTTAGACTACTTCATTAGACTTTTAATGTGAGAAAAAAAGAAGCCAAATACCATATCAAACGATCTTGAGAAAAGTAATCAAACAAATTAAGCTGAAAAATATTGAACAAGTAAAACATAGTAACATACCCCCTGCCAAGGTGCTTTCCCTGTTTGAGATTCACCCTGCAAAGAAAAGGAATATTTGTAAGCATTTTACAGCGAGATTTTTGAGTAAAAATGTCAAGCCTAGAGAAATCTTGACAAACAAAATACCTGATTCCCTAGCGAGGGAAGACCTTGGTGAACAATCCACTGAGAATCAACAACTCCAATCTTCTCATGGGCAGGCTAAATCAGGGGGAAATAAAAGATCATTGTTTAAAGCTTCATAGTATGTATAGATTGCATTTTTATTTTCCACTTTTTTCTTTTCATTGGCATGTACTTATCCTAAGGTCACGCCAAATTGGATTTTACTTGACAAAGGTGTGAGAATGGACTCACCTCAACACATCTTCTAAGAGCAAAATCAAGACCCCACCCATGGACCAAGTCATTCTGCAATGTCAAGGGGTACAACCATAATTTTAGTAAGTGCTTGAAGAACAACTTGTCAAGGATGCATCATAAAAAACAACTAGTCAAGGGCATCTTTTAAAACAATTAGGACTTTAGGATAAACCAGTCAACCTGAATCATATGCCACACACAGCGCCATGCATCTCGTGAGAACACTGGAGCCATAATCTCAACAAACCTGCATTTATATAACAGTGATAGCACAATGAGATGCAGTCCTGTAAACTAGATAATGTAATGATAAATACAGCAGCAGCAACTTACGCTGCACAAGGAGGCAAATGAGGGTCAGAACACCATCCTGGTTTTTCCTCTGTCACTCTAACAGAAATCAAGAAAATAAACAGTTAATGCGCATTCTTTAGAATAACATGAACTGCCATAAAACTGGTGCAGGACTCCAATCATTCTTACTTGTGAACTTCCCGATCACCTCTTCTTTTTGTCATTTGCCATGTCAACCCTTTATTAGGCTCCAAGCCAGGCTGTGAAATCTCCAACCCATGCTTCCTCACCAGTTTTATGTACCTGCACTTGAAATAAGAGTGGCATATGAAAATTTGATTAAAAATAAATAAAATCTTTTTAAAAAAATATCGCTCTCATATCCAATACTCACTCTTCCGCATTAAAATGCTCAACACCCAGGTCTTCATCCCATATGAATATATAGTCATATGGTGCCACAATGTCAGGATGCAGAAACCGCTTGGCATACCACCTAAGGAGGAAAAACCAAAATTGTCAATATGATAACATAATTGAAATTAGGTAAGCACTGAACACTATTAATTGCAAAAACTACAACTATAATTTATTATCTAAAAAATAATGAACAGCTTAGCTCCTTACCATTTGGTCTGTTTGTGAACACTGACATGAATAGCCTGCTTTGACCATTCAAACTCATCCCATTCAGTAGTTCGGCCATCATAATGAAATAGCAGGATAGTGAAGTTCCCTGAAAACTGTTCAAGCAAACTTTCAGTTAAAAGGCACATAAACAAGCATATGGAAACAGAGAGAGGAATGAACTGATTAAGACCTTTTTCACAGCTGCATCAATATTATTTTTCTGATCATAGCCAACAGTGAAGGTTACAAGGTAATTTGGCCTGGACGTTAGATCCTGCAAGTGTCAACTTAATTAAATGCTATGTCCACTAAATATTTGTTTTTTTCCTTTCATATAAGCAAGCAAATAATCTAGCCAAGCATATGAAAGACTTATTTTGCTTTGCTATCATGTAGCACTTAACAAGACCTTAGCTGAAATTTAGCTATGTTATTTTGATGCACAAAAAAGGACAAGCTTTCTTTGCTCCAACTCCCTACCCACCTCAAAAATGGAAGAAAAATAGGGAGGAAAAAAAAAACAGTTTTCTAGTGATATTTGGAATTGTGGCCACAATGAGCCTATAAACTGTTTTAGGATACACACCTCACTGGGCTTGCCCCACAATCTACGCAAATAAAAGTCTGACTCAGCTTCAACAATGCCGGGAGGTAATCTTTCTGCACCTCTTGGATTTGATGGAACCCAAATCTGAAGAGAAGCAAGAAAATAAGGAGCAAGTGAGTGATCCACAATTCAATATACAGACTCTTGGTTGGTAACCATTTATGAACAAGAACATGAAAAGTCACTATAATCCCCATAAAATCAGTGGCTTAAAATGCCTTAATAAAATGATACCAGGATGCAGTGTGTACCTTTGATGTATCACTTGATAATTGAACTTGCGATGAACTTCTTTTGTTACCACTATTCATAAAAGACCAAGCCTGGCGACCTGTATATCTGTCTTCGATGTAAGAAAGATCAATGGAGGGAAGCAGGCCAGATGGGAGATTCAACTGCAAATTGTTATGCACTGTTAGCATACCATTATCAAGTTCAATAACATAAAACCATTGACAAAATTTATTTCTGCACAAACTATGCCATAAAAAGGAGAGGAAAGAGATACTCAGTCTGCACCTTTGTTATTGACAATGTTGGAACTGATACTCCTATAAAGAATCCGAAAACTATACCAATAAAAGTTGTCACGAAAAACCTCATAATTTCACTTGGTTTTCTACCAGTAGAACTGCAGCCAATGAAATGGAAATGTCCAATGTCAATTGAAGGGAGTTGTTGACATTAACTAGAATACACAAATTCTTTTATTAAAATAACATAGCTATCACCAATTATTAGACCTGCGAGTGATGATCCCCATTTATGTTGGAACTTCTGTAACTGTATGTTCATAAAACTATATGGAGGAGCTATTCTTCACTGTTTATCAATTGGCAAGTATCGAGTATAAGAAACAGATATGCTTTTTAAATTAAAGTAATAAAAACCCTGCCAAAGGAATAAAGCAGAAAGAACAAGAAACATTAAAAATTTGGAACCAGATAATGATTCTAATTTCAAAAGAACATAATGGATAATTGTTTTATTAGACAAAAAAATTATCTTGTTAGGAATACAAATTATACAATATCCCCTAATAGAATCTCAAATCCCCAACATAACATAGGCATTTACAAGATTAGTTTACTTCTATTCATGAAGGTGTTCCACAACGCAAGCAGCATGGCAACTTATCATAGCACCATTCGGTTGAAATTTTCAACGATATCAAATGGCAATCATGGAAGCAAGAGCAACTCTAAAATGCACTGTCGGTGGTTAGTATGGTAGAAGTTGCCAAGAAGCAAAAGCAAAGGAACCAAGTTTAGCCAACAGCCCTTGAAGAAAGACACTGAGTGAAATAAAACATAGGCAAGAAAAGCAGGTGTTTTTTTCTCAATAACCTCCGAAATTAACTCACACATGTTGGACAACTCATGTGATCTCTTTGACAGACGCTGATACGGATTACATAGATATTGACACCCAACATAGTAGCTTCACATATGCAAAAGCACGCGGCAGTTTCTATGCAAATATAGAAACTGCGATTAAAGCATTCAGATAAAAGGAAAGAAGGAAAAGGAAAGAGAAAATATAAAACTTGCCGTATCTGAACTATCTTAATTTTTTATTAACAAAAACCTTTGCAAGCAAAAACTCTCTCTTGAGAAAATTATTGATAAGCTTTTTGGGAAGCGGAATAAACCAATCCAAAGAGGCACAATTCTCCAGCGTGATAAAGACGCAATGATTGTACTACTACCACTTAACATAAACTGAACTCGTAAGTCATTCTGCAGAATCTATATATCTAAACTGAAGCTCTATTGAATGCTATGACCACGATCCTAAATTTTATCACTTTTTTTATATATATCTTTCTTCCAGAAAAGAAGGGGAAAGGGGAATAAAGTTACATGGGGTTATGTTTTCGGGAAATTCATTCCTATTTAGTTCATGGATTTTGAAACTGCGAAGACAATAAATAAAAGAAGCTGAAAACGTACCAGGAACAGGAACAGGAGGAGCAAGAGGAAGATCTGAGCAAAAATGGACGCTTTTTTCTTGTGAATAGCTGAGAAAAAAAAGAAAAAAAAAACCCAAGCGCGAGGAGTTTGATGATGTTGATCGAAAACAAAGTCGAAAGTTGTAGAGCGAGCAAAGCAGAGAAAGAAATTTTAAGCGGTAGAGACACGTATGAAGAAATAAACGAAGGGTGGAATCTTCTTTGGTTTGGGTTTATAGCAATGGAAATAGCACTACCAAACAAGATGGAGCCTATTAGAGTTTAAACAGCATGGAGGGTCATGCTCCTCTATTTTTTGTACCCCTTGTTTTGGTTTTGGTTTTTGAGTTCCCTTGCTCTTCTTTAACCTTTACTTATGAAAATTAATTAGAGAGAGAGAGAGAGAGAGAGCAAGGGCTGTGATTAGTGATTGTATTTGAATTTTTAAATCAAATGCGATTAGGATGATTAGTGATAAGAGGTAAAGTAATTGTGCTTTTGATTGAAGCTGTTGGTGTAAAAGATTAGACAAGGTGGTGATAGTGTTACCACTAAAAAAAAGTTAAGGGGTGGTGTTTTGTTAATGCGTTTATTAGGTCGAATGAAACTGATGACGTCTCTGTTTCAAAGGGATGGAGACTCTTGTGACATGCCTTATGGATGTTTGTTACGAAGTGTTTTTATGATATTAATAATTTCCTATTGGATTTTTCCCAAAAAATTCTTATTTAAAAGTGATTTCTTAATCGTTAAGAACATCTTAATTATGTCGGTTCTAAATGTGGCTTTTTTGTACATTTTTTTAGAGATTTTGGTACATTCTTAATATTTTAAAATATTATATAACTTTTTTATAATTTAATGAAAAGTAATCACATATATAAAATATAATTTTGAGTCAACTATGAAATTAATTTTCATTCTGGGACTTAATTACGTAATACAAGTCACCTATCTTCATATAATGGGACCATCTTTATAAAAAAATATATATATTATGCATGAGTCAAATTAACGTATTATCTCAAATTGAAAACATGTTTAAGTCAAGTTCCAATACTTTAATAGTCACATTAGCAATTAGCAAAAGATTGTAGAAATTAATTTTAAATATGAAATCGTGAAGACTGGTTCGAGAAGTATTTTTATTGGATTTTGTTTACAAACTTACTTTGAAGTTTTTCTCTTGGTGTAATTTGTTTTTTAAAAAAATGGAATAAGGAGTTTATGTATCTAAAAAATAAACTAAAATGTGAGCCTAATAAATACTAAGTACTTTTGTGTTCTGCAGAAAAACTAAGAACTTTTGTGCTTCCATGAATCATGATATTACAGTTTCGTTTAATTTTACCGTTTTCTTAGAAGTAAAAAAAAAAAAAAAAAAAAGTCAGGGGGACCTAGATATTGAATGATCTGAATTAGTATGTGAGCAATCAAAATTAATTGTGGTGTGACGGCATCACAATTCAATCTAGTTAGGCATAATAATAATGCGATCATAATATTCAGAGTCATAGCCAAATGAATTTTGAAGAGTCAAATTATTAAGAAATAGCCAAATGAATTTTGAAGAATCAGAGAAATTACCCCTTGTTATAAGGCCCTAATGCAGCCCATGGTCAACATGGAATGGAATTGTGTACATATGACCCATTCGCTACATCATAAGTACTAATTGATTGGTATTCACCTAATAATCACAAACTTCCAACAGCATTTACATGTCATATATGACTGAGTAGTGTCATTAGTTTTTTTTTTTTAATAATAATCTAGTTTTTCAATCATAAAAATTAACATTGGGAGTATACAAAAAAATGATATCATTTTAGTCCCTTAATCATAAAAGATATTATTAGTTTAATTTTTAAATAGTACAAATTAACATCATTTTACTTTATTATTCTAAAAAAAATCATTTAGTTTATAAGTTTCTCAGTTCATGGACTAAAAAACAATTTTGATATTATTTTCATTATTAAGAGCTAAATTCGAAGTTAAAATTATTTAAAGAATCAAACTAACCATAATCGTATCCTTATAAGATACTTAAAAGAAGAAAATGATCAATGATATGCATTTGAATTTATCCTCATTTCTATTCATATTTCTATTGCTTACCTTGTACAGGCCATCAACTGTTAGCACGACATAAGTTTCTAATCCAAGCAAGAGAATATGACAATTTTATTGAACAAATTAACCGTGTGTTTATATATAATGAGAATTATTCTTTTTGTATGAGATTATAAATCTTTTGATGAGAAACATTTTTTACTTGAGTTAAATAAAATAATTATGGACGGGAAAAAATTATCTCAAGTCTGAGAACTCATACTTAATATCAGAAATTTGTTTATTTTAATATTTATTTCATTTAATATAACCATAATCATTAAATTAAAATATATCAATATACAACCATTAGTAAATCATGTAATATTATCTTCATGATCATATATATCAATTTTTTAGATCTATTAAACATTTGTAAACATTTATTCTTATAGTCTACATTTAGTTGTATTTTAAAAACATATCATATCATGCATTAAATTAAGGTAAATGTCAATCAATGTCCATAGAACATTTATTAAGAAACTAAAAAAAATATTAGGATATTAAAAATTATGTTTCTCATAATAACTTTTTTTAATTTATTTTTATTCAATAAATATTTTTTCTTTTAGTTTTTTAACCAATGTCCAAGGATATTAGTTAATTAGACCCTTATATTAAAATTATCTAATAAAATATCAAATAGTTGTCGATTACCTGATTTTTGTTTTTAATGATAACTTTCGATATAACAATCAAATTAACAAAATTTAATGTTTATTAGAAGATATTAAACTAAATGAGCATATCATATCTCAAAATTCGCCTTCTTATGGTTTAAAATCTCTTTATATTACCTGCTGTCACACAGCAAATTCTTCCCTAGGCTTATCATACATAGAGCATACTGTTTACAATTTGCTTCACAAGGATAACAATTTTAATTTTATTTTAAACTCATTTGAACATCATTAGGACTCCATGGCCCAATGGATAAGGCGCTGGTCTACGGAACCAGAGATTCTGGGTTCGATCCCCAGTGGAGTCGTTTTATTTTTGGTAATTTTTAATCAATGCAGAAGTTTGTTCGACTGAGAAATCCAGGTTATCTGATTTTTATTTTTTAACCACATATACTATAGAAACATATACTATAAAACAGCCATCAAAAATCTAAGTGTCTATGCTATTTATTTACAGCTTTGATTACCAAAAGTCTAATGTCTGTTGTATTCGATCCATTGGAGACACCCCAAGAAATTTTTGCTTTGGTAAGAATTGTGTAACGGGTATGTTTAGCACCATAATCAGATCCTTATTCATCAATTTATGGGACAGATTATGAAAAATACTGAAATCACAACTAAGAGTCTAGTAGGACAAAGAAAGTCACATGATTAATTTTGTCAAAAACATACTGAGCATCAATGTATTGTTAATTTGAGTGAAATTGTATTTGATCTTATGAATTTTGATAATCTTGTAGATAAAAAAATATATGTTTCGAGAAAATAACTTACTATATCCAGTTAGATCTTTCAACAAATATTAATTATCAACAAAATTAATAAATATTTTATATTATTATTATGATAATTTGTAATTTTTAATATTTTTCTATACAATTAGAATATAAATGTTTGACAACTAAGAACAAAAAATAATAATTTATTTGAGCGTGAAATGGGAGATATTTTGTTTCATCACATAGAATTATTATTTTTTTGTTTCAAAGAATTTATGAGATATATTGCAACAATTTAGTATTTAATAAATTCTAAAATAATGGTTCTTAAGATTGATTGACTCAAAAATTAAGTCCAATAATCATAGAAAACAACATGCAGCGTGTCTGATATTTACATTGGACACTCACTAGAAATAAGGTACATTGTTGGGAACATTCTTGAATCACGAATAAAATAAAATAGAATATTTGTCATGAGATTATGTATTGGACTTCGTTGCATTTTGACAAGCATGTTCCCAATCAATTAATCCAAAACATATAATAATGATAGGCAGACATTTAAAACATATTTGATAAGAAAAAAAGAACGAAGTATAAATATGATGGTTGAAAAAAGAGAGAAATATATTATAAGTGTTAATGGAATGTACAGAGTAAAAGAGTGTTTATAAATCATTAGTCTGACCACTAAATAGAGAGAAAGGGAATGTGTAATAAAAGTAAGATATTATTAAAAAATACATACATATTTAAATCTTGAAGACATTGAATCTGACTTATTTAACGCAAAGTGTGCTTTTTTGGTCAAATGTTTCTTCCTCGTTATTAGTTAATTATTTTAATTATATAATAATATCAGTGTTCCCCACGATAAATGTATGATTTTTCATTTGGACATTTGTAACCTAAGATTGGGACTTTTATCGGGTAATTGCAATGTAATGGTTCACGGACCAAGATGTCACCACATCCCTAAATTTGACTCTTACTAACTAGCAAAATACTACAAAGTGTGTATGTTTGATTTCTCAAAACACTAATTTTTTTCTCATTCATTCAAGTAGTTATCTTGCTAACCTGTATGATCAGATAATTAATAAAATCATAATTCCAAATTTAAGCAGAGCATCTTATCCATGCAGCAGATCATGTGTGTGGACTGTGACCTTCTTCTCTGGTTACGGTTCTTGTATCAATCAATGTTCTAGAGAGAACAAACGTGGCAAAGGAAATATTATGTCAAAATTTCAGCCAATAGCATCACAAGGCAAATTGACAAAACAAAACCACAAACGATGCAGAAAAACCAGCAGCACAAAGTCTGTCAACACCTAATTTAAAACAGTTAATAAAGACAGCAGCAAGCTTTCTAAGTTGCCATAACATGCCATAAAACCTGAGGGTCACAACACAAGCTCAAGTAATGTAGAAAAAAAAAATATTGCCATATGCATTCATCTAATTATAAATATAAGGCCACATGCATCTATGTCGCCATATTACAGTTACAAGCCTTAGAAATCCGCATCCTGCATACCATTGATGAATCTGCCCTAAATCCCTAATCGTAATACCACATGTACTTGTAAATCAGAACACATTCGAAAACTTGTCATGCCCTTGTTATTAAAAAAAGTTCCATGACCAAAATAATTAAGGTTTTTGGGATGTTTATCACTGCAAGATAATTGCAACCGTATTCGTCACGCATTTATAGTAATTTTTTTACAATTAGTAATTAGTGTGTTTGGATTAACATCAACATCAACAACACCTTTAATCGTAGTTAATTGAGGTGGGTGGTAGATGAATCTAATGATAAATTAGAAATAAGACAAGGAAAGAGAAAAGGAGAGTAGGAGAAAAAGTGGAAAAAAGATAAAAGAAAAAAAGAAAAATAAACTAAAATAAAATAGGGGTGAAAGAAGAAGAGAAGAGGAAAAAAAAAAAAACTAAAAAATGGAATGACTGAATCATAGGACTATGATGAGTTTAACCTTCTACTAAACTTATAATTTTTTTCCACTTCGTCCTAAGACATGTCATTCGCCAATCTATATTTCACTCCATTAGATCTTGTTTGACTACCTTTTCCAAGTAAGTTTCAGTCGACCTCTACCTCTCTTTGTATCGAACTCTTGGTAACAAACTTTTGTTCTTACGGGAGCATCCAGTGGCCGTCTCATGACGTGCCTAAACTACTTTAATTTATGCTTTCTCATCTTTTCACATACTGGTACCATTGATACCTTTCATCGAATATTTTCATTTCATATCTTATTCATCGTCGTATAACTGCATATTCACCTTAACATCCTCATTGCTATTGCCCCTATTTTATGTTCGTGTTGTCTATGTGTTGATCAACAGTTTGTTCCATATAACATTGCCGGTATTACACCTATTTTATATTTTATAGAATTTTCTTTTTAATTTAAGAAAAATTTTACGATCACACTCAATACAATCCATCATTTCATCTACATGCTCTAATTAGTGTGTTTGGATAACACACAAAAATCAATTTTATTTTATAAAATCGTGATGACATAATAAAAAATAGATAGCAACTATTTATTTGTTTTGCATTCATCATAAAAATTAAATTAATTTTGTTATACCGTGAATCTAATCTAAACATATACTCCCGTTTGATTTAAAAATTATATTGACAGACTCATTATCCCACGTCCTTGATTTTCAGGGAACATAGCTAACCCCACCGTGATCATAAGCACAATAAAAAAAAAAAACAATAAAAATCTAAAAAGGAGATTAAAAAAAAAAAAAAAAAAAGGAACACAAGCCATGAGGAATATGCCTTCAGGCATATCCCAACAACATGGAATTTCCATTCTCTAATCCGACATCTGATCTGACCAAAGCAAGAAAACTAATGAAAGTGATATAGTGTTACATTATGCGTCTGGGGCAATCCGAAAGGATTGTCCCTATCACCCATGCTTCTACGGTGAAGTTGTGTCGGACTTTGTGTTGTTCCAAGTGCCCTACATTTGATTGTTCACTTCAGAGGAGGAAATCCTTAGCAGCGGTTTGCATGGAGAACAAGACGTTGTGCCACGTGTTGGTCCGTGAGTGGGCCTTGAGACTCATCCCGAACCCCACGTTGATGTTCGCCAAATCATCCCTGTGGACCGAGACCACCTCCTCAGGTTTCGCGCCATCAAGCATCCAGACCAGACACCAACAGAACCCTTTCGAAATCTCGGAGTCGCTGTCGGCCCGGAACCGCATCCTCCGCCTCTCGTCCACCTCCGCCACCACCCACACCTGGGTGGCGCAGCCGCCCACGCGGTTCGCCGGAATCCGCTCGGAGTCGCGTAAGGGAGGTAGAAGGGACGCGTAGTGCAAGAGGCGCTTCACGCGATCTATTGGCTCCGACAGAGAGGTGAATTCTGAAGTCAGGTTGTTAAGCTTGTCGGCGACTTTTGATTCCGAGCATAAAACATTGGAATTGGTATTCTTTAAGTTGAATTTGAGAGTAAAAATGTTAGGTTTTCGGAACAAAGAGAATTTAACAGAAGAAAAGGACGACATATTCAATAAGGCGTTGTTTGTCATTGTAGTTGAATAGAATATTTAAAAAGAAAAAAACAATTTATTCATTTATATTTTTGCAGAACAGAGGGAGAAAACATCGGAAATGGAAATGAAGAATGAGAAGAAAGAAGAAGGGTAAGAAACAGAGAGAGAGAGATGGAGATGAAGACACTTTCCCATCCCCATATCTATATACGTTACATGGCCGCCTGCCAACTCATATACTTTTAACTTTCAACAATTTAATTTGAAAAATCATAATTCATAATAATATTAATCATCCAATCATAACTTAATGTAATTTAAATTAAATGATTGTGTAACTGTTAAATGATTATTTATAATTATTTATAATTGAATAATAATATAAAACTATTTTATACTATTAGTGTATAAATATTGAATTCTAATTAAAATATGTAATAATATATATCATTTAATAAAAAATTATCATATATAGTAGAGTCTTTTTTTTTTTACTTTAATAATACCAATTGTTTAAAAAAAATTTGTCTAAATTAAGTAATTATTAACTAATCGAGTATAAACATAGTTTAAAAGGACAAAGTATAAAAAATTAAACTCAATGTCTAAAATCAAACGTATGTAATGACGTTAACCAAATTTATTGTTTATTAAGTAAATTCTATGTGTCTCTTGTTAAATTCAACATTTCAACTCATACAAAATGTATGGAAAGAGTATTCATTACGTTATTTTTGCGTCACTTTCTTTTAAAATGATTGTGTAAGAGTTTTGTTTTAAAACAATTGCTATCATTTTAATTTTTTTAATATAATAATAATTATTTTCACTTACATCTTTTATAATATTAATAATAGACGATAAAAATTAAAAAATTAATAATAATATTAAAATTTATTTGTAAAATCATTTTTTTATCTATTTATTAAAAAAATTATTTAAAAAAAAAACGACGATCATAATTATTATGAGATAACAAAAATAATTAATAATATTTTTCTACATTTTCTTCTACTTTCAAATACTGTAATAAATAAATGTAACGAATGGTATAATGCGGTGAAAATATGTTAGGACAGATTAATGCATGTCCAACTCGCCAATTCTTTTATGGCTTTCGGTAAACATCAGTTATTAGTTGTGAAATTAAAAGTAAAAATATATATATATATATATATATATATATTAAAATAGAAGGAAGATATTTAATATAAAAATTTAATGTAAATAGACTAACAGCATTTTATGGGCATGGATTCTTTCCACTTGGGAGAAACAGGAGTTTTCAGTTTTAAAAATCTGGACATTCATACTTGCTTTTCCTATTTCTATATTAAAATTATTAAATATAAAAATTAAAAAATTTGAGATTTCATCTTATTTTAAAAAAATTAGACAGATGTTTTTTCAATATTTTACACTCACATCTCATCTATTATAAAGGACGTAAATCAACAATATTAATTTATCACATTATATATATTTAAATATTAATTTTATATTTTTTATCAGATTAACTTATTTATGTCTCAAACATTCAGAGACCAATTTAATTATTTATTCTAAATTAATTGGTCAGTGAGCACTATGAAAAAACAGTAATAAAATATTAATGAGAACCAAAAGTATTATTAATTGAATCAAAATTAATACAAATTTTTTAGCATAAAACTAAAGGTGTTTGTTTAAGTAAAAAAAGGTAGAAAGTAGAAGTCTAGTAGTCTAATCAAAGAGTGACAATACCAAATCATCATCCTTTTCCTCTGCAGCAGGAGCGGCTGCTGCAGCTACACCACCGCCTCAAACTAATACTGCACCGCCCACAACCACCTCATCACCAAAACAATAAAGGTAGTACATAATTATAATTATAACCATGTAACACCGATATCGATATGACATTTTTGATACGTTTCTGATACAAAATATCGATATATTTTTCAAAAATTTTAATATTTTGTACGTTTTTGATATGTCTTAGTAATATTTTTTTATATAAAATATATTTTATATTAATAAAATATAATAAAAGAAAAATTATAAACATAAATATTAAATTATTCATACAAAATTAGTAAATACCTCAATTAGTATGTGAATATGGAAGAAGAATAAATTTTATTTTATTTAGGATATCTTTTTTTTTATTTACAAAATTATCTTTTAAAAATATTTAATTAAATTAATACGTAAAATGAAGTATCTTTAAGGTATCGGTATCGGACTTATATCCGATATGTTGAAATTTTTTTTTTTTCAGAGTATGATGCTTCATAGTTACGTAACATAAGAATTCAACAAGCATGCATCTGCACTTGTGCACACATTCAGATTCAGTTTGCTGACAGAAAGTGCCTATAGTCACCAACAACAAGTTCAATGACTTAAAAAAGTCGGGAAAAAAATTATATATTCGATTTTTTAATAAAAATTAAAAAATTAATAATTAATATTTTTTTGATAAAAAATAAATTATTACCCTAAATCGTCAACTGTTTTGACACACCAAAAATAGGGTGGGTGGCATTCCATAGTAAACGTCAAAATTTATTTATTAATTTTCCATAAAACAAATGGAATAGATCTATTTATTTAATATGAATTATTATTATTATTATTATTATTATTATTATTATATCCACCTATACAACACAAGACATTCGAATAAATGGACAGCGCCAGATTTTCAGGCGGCGAGAGCTGCCATAACGATATATTTAACTTTTTATGTAATCTCACGGTAAACAATATTTCGTGTTTAATTTTCAAATTGTAAAAATATCATCACTCTCAACTAATCAAAATTCAAAACTGAATTTTGAAATAACTTTTAAGGCAATTATTACTACATAAAAATTAATATATTTATATAAAAATTGTGGTTAATGTAATTTTTCTATACTTTTAGTACATTTTAATTAATTTCTTGATTTTTTTATTATTTTATTTTGGGAGTTCCCCAAGGATTGACTATTCTTGTTCCACTGCTAAACTTATTCTAGTGCTACATAATAATGGAACATCATTTCAAAAAAGTGGCACCACTAAATCAAAAAGTAAATATTTTTTAATAACTTTAGCAATTTTCATTAAATTTAGTCTTTAAAATCGATACCGCTAATTAATTTGGTTTTCAACGTCACAAAAAGATAAATTTATAGTGTCTGTTATAGCTTTTGCTTATGAAAAAAAAATTAAGAAATTACTACTGGGTCTATGTTAATTGCAAATTTGCAATAGCTAAAAGCATGAACTAAAATTACTTTTTTTGTAATGTTTCTAACAAAATTTATCAATATGTTGGTTTTAAGAATTAAATCGATATTTAACTCTTTATTTTTTAAAAGATTACAGTTACTATCTCATGTATTGTAAAACAGTTTAATGTAAATACACTTGCAATACAAAAATATAATTTTGAGAAATTTAAAATTATTTTTATAATTAATAATACAAATCAATTTAAAAAAAAAACATAGCAAACAATTTCTATATGAAAAAACTTTTGCAAACAGTTATTTTTTTGATAAAACTAACCTTGGTGAATTCAGAGAAAAAAATATTTATAAACTATCTTTTTCTAAACAACATGAGGCTTTTTCATTATACAAGAACAGAAATAATTATATTAAAAAAACACTGTAGTTGAATGTTTCCGTCCCACCCTCTTGGGCTAGTGGGTAGAAACTAGTGTGCAATGTGCATCTTGCACTTTTGGACTAAAGCACACCAAAATAACCTGCCAGTGATATCTTAGTGATAGCAACTCCAGTGTAAAGCTATTTGGTACTTCCACCTACCAGTGACAACTAAGTGCGTTCCTATTAGGCAACTCACTCACCCTTATTTTAAGTTAACAAAGTATATACTAACTTGTTTTCTCAAGCAGCCATCACCCCACTAGCACAACTATTACCTACTTTTTTTTTGTCTTGCAAAATGCTGGTCCAAGTCCCACACTCGTGCACGGCATCTCATTTTACATTCACATTTTACCCACCTCAAGTGGGGTAGAATAGAAAAACATTAAGAAAGCCAGTGAAATGTCATTTTGCTTTACTTTTTTTCTTTCTTTGTTTCTATTTATGGGGAAAGGGGGATGGACTAGTTGCAATTGAGAACAATTAGTGCACTTCCATTGCCGTTGATAACGTTCCCTGAGTTATTTCTATAGCATCTCCACTCCACACTTCACTTCCCTGACAAGAACTGAAGTCTCTGCCAGGAAGAACCTTAGCCAGGTCTGATGTTTGTGCAGATATTACCGTCTTGTGTTAACTTAGATTGAATAAAGCAACATAGACTTCTACACAGAGATACAACTCTAGGAGTTAGAAGAGAATAACTTCAAAGAATTATTTGTTGTGACATGCTAGTTCACCCTCAATGCCTCGCAAATATACACAAATGTAATTTGGCTAAATTTGCTAGACAACTTTACAGATAACATGTACATTTTTCAAAAGTGTTCATTGGATTGGATGGATGATCAACCCGATGAGCTTGACAAATTAAACCAATTTAATTGATGGATATTCAATACTTTAAGAACTACTTATATAAATTCATTAGTTTAAAGACTTATTTAGAAAGAGAGTAATATTTTGGAGACCAAATTTATCTGTAGTTTTGTTAGCAACATACCTTTTCTTCCTGTAGCTATCCAAGAGTGCAGGCCACCAGAATTTATAGTATCTGCATAAACGGACAATTTGCATCATGGATACTAAATTAGAGGAAAAAACAAGATAAACTCAACAAATTGCATGAATCACAATCATTAAAAGAAAGAGGTACATATATAGAAAGAGGTACATATGTACAAATTTTCACCTTCACTAGACTCTACTATTGCACACTAGCCAGAATAACTATTCACCAGGGTCCCATTAGGGTTCAACTCCCACATCTGTTAAAGACTCCAAAGATCAGCTTCTAATAGAATACACAAAAACATATCAAAATAAATAAATGCATATCTAAAGGTTATTTCATATAATAAAAGAATTGGGCAAGGTATATGATATTTAGATTGGGATAAAAGTAGTAGGATGCACAAGAAAGATTATCTTTGAATTGTATAAACCCAGGAAAAACCATAAAAACAGCCTGAAGAGAGACTACAACTTACTAACACAAATCTCCATTATTTTAGTTCATTAATTGGGACTTGGAAGACTGTCTTTGACATCCTCCTTAAGGGTTGTGGTTGGTTTTGAATAGAAAACAAAGAATAGATGAGAAGAAAAATAGAGTAAAAATATAGTGAAAAGTAAAATGAGAATTGCTTTAAGTGAAATAGAATAGAAAAAAAAGCGAAATATTTAAATTAAGTGAATTGATAAGAAAAAAAAAGTAAAGAAATTAATAATTTATGAAAATACTATTCTACCTTGCAGTTAAAACAACAACCATGAACAGAAGCACACTAGGCATCACGAGGGCTAAATTGGAAAAAATGTGAACAGTGGTGCTTTTTTCTTTGCAAATCTCGTCACTTTTAAAAAGAAAATTTATACAGTAGGATCCGTATTTTCTTATAAAAAATATATCTTCCTCTTCTTTCCTACCAAATCATTCCTCAATTCTACTTCTCTTTTCTTTCCTCCTTTTCCCTCCTCCTCCCCTTTTCTCTGCTTCGTACCAAATCACTCCCAAAAAATTAAAATATAGTTATCAGAAAAGGTTATTATATTGTATAATACGTACTTAAAATTAATTGAGATATATTTAATAGTTTTTACCTACTTACTACGTATTACTACTACTATTTAGACAAGTTTAAGGCTTTCTCAATAGTACTTCGATTCTCCTTTTCTATCAAACATATGTTTTGTTATATTCTCGATTACTTCTTCATTGTCTTTCTTCCTCCTTCTCAATCTAATACCCAAGACTTACATATCAGGATCGGAGGTTGCAATTTTGGTGTACCCCTCCCCAAAACAGCCACCCACCTTTCAGTTTGATCTAATGTTATCTTTTCACCATTTCCATCCTTGTCGACCATCATATAATTCTCTTTCTAACCCTCTCTGGATTTCCACTTTCCAACCTGTGGTATTTGAGCCCTGAATTAAAACTGCACCGTTTATCTTCACAATGGACTGAATGATCCTTTTTTTTATTGAACATACTTTATACTACTTTTTTTAGTTCCTCTATTAAATGGAGTGTAAAATAAGAATCGATGGTTTGGAAAATCAAAAGTTAAAATATTAATAATTTTATAATTTATTTTACATGTGCATCTGTTTTATCACAATTTCTAAAGCATCTTCAGTTACACACTGCACTTTTAAGGAGCCAAATCCTCCTATAATAATCACAAAAGAAAGCTAGCAACATGAAATTCATTAATGATTTGCACATTTTTCTTGGTACAAAAAATTGATCAATTTTTTTTTTTTCCTGAAAGAAGAAAAGAGGGCGGGGAATTGCTACATGTTAGACGAAAAGACAAGATCCACCTGCTGTCTCGGCAAAGAATACTCGGAATAGGAAATCTGTTCATTAAAATGATAACCAACATTCCAATCTCATTCCCTTCAAGCCAATATCACTGCTTCAAATTTCTATTTACTGCCCCTCCTACCTCAGAGCTTGCATTGACAGGAGCCCAGATTCCTTCGTTTACCCTGTAGATAGATAGAATTCATAACTTAGATGGCATATTTCTCCCAAATGCATCTTGAGTAAAGTCCCATTGTTATCGATAAAATTGCTGTAATCAGGCTCTACACATGCAGGGTGTCAGAGGGTTCTCCCAGAGGTCATAGTTAGGAAAAGTCTCTTCTGGCAATCCCGTCCGTGTCTGGTGAGTAACAACAACATCTTCTACAAAAGGAGCCCAACCCATATATGGATCCCCAAAAGACTTGGACATTAGCCCTTTGTCAGGCTTAATTGATTTTAGACGGTGACCCATGTATCTACGTGCTCCAATGATCAGCTTAGCAAAGTTGCCTCCATGGGTCATCACGAATACATCTGACTTCAAGCACACCAAGAAGTCAAGAGCTGCCAGGCTTGTCACATGCTTTCTGAAACCATCTAACTCCTCTTTAGTTGCCAACTCCTCCTTGGTAACCTGTTGTCAAATGGGGGAAATATTAATCTCATTGCAAAAGAATAAAAAATATACATACATGAATTGTGATGTTATTGAGGAATAAACTTAATATGTTTACTTAATTATAATAGATAAGTAAATTTTATATAGAGCAAGAGATCATTGCATCATGGCTTGAATGCTTGATAGCCTCAATTGACATTAGAACCCCATGTCATGACATCACTTCATTCACTACATAATAATGGGTGTGATTTTCATCAAAAACAAACAGAGAAAGAGAAAGGTTCAAAATCTTTAGGACTTCACGGAAGCACCATGTTCAATTTTTATAATCCATGCGGTAGTGAAGAGGTCTTACCAGATTAGGGAACATATTCCTTAGCGGAGCCATCCGGTTCTGTCCACCATACACCTGTCCAGAAGCTACGTAAATTTGAGTTTCCTTTGGATAGCCCATGGCCCGAAGAATAACAGCCACTTCTCCAGGCTCTAGAGGACACCGTCCTTCCTTTCGCTTCTGCAGAGCTAATTGCCACAGATGGGAACCATTCTGCATTTTCAACAAAGACAAATATGACCAAAATGCTCCAATAGAAGGTTCTTACTGCTCATATTTATTTCAAATAAAAAATAGTATGGCCACCTTGTACCGTCGAGGCCACTCCTTTTTTCTATACTCTGCCATTTTGGCTTTCTCCTCTCTTGTCCCCACAAAATCACAGAATGATAGTCCCACCATTCCTTTCTCAAATCTAAGATGCAGAGCCCTGTTTACAGTAAAATTCTTAAATCACTGACACTGGAAAAATTCACCCAAACTCAGTTACAGCAAGATAGTGTTTACAAATGTGACATACATGTAAGGATTTGAACTGCCAGTTCGGTTTCTCATTCTTGATGCTAGTGAATTAGCCATCTGCTCTATATCAGGAAGAAATTTCAGTGCATGATAATTAACTCTGCATCTCAACTTGTTGATTTCAGGAGGAACATTGTCATATCTGAAACAAGAACCGAGACATCATGACAAGATCAATTACATATAAAAAAAGTGGCATCTAGCATATATATTATCATTGGCCTACCCCAGCCTGTCAACAAAGGGTTTCAGAGCCATAATCTTCTTCTCCCTGACTCGGGGCAGAACATTATCGATGTAAAATTGTGCCGGTGCATATTTGGGAATGTTTTTTACAGTCCGTCTGTAAGAGAATATATTTTTGCTTTGTTAGTCAAACCAAGTGTACCCAATCACAAAAGGCATCAATAACAAATCCCAACTATCAGAAACATCTTGGTTGACATCATTGGTAACAATATCCTAAAGCTAAGAGAAACATGTAAGAAGTTAGAAAAACCATCACCAGTTGTGAAAATGTTTAAATAACAAGTAATTTAAATTCATAATTATCATGGCATTCAATCACAAGACCCAGAACTTCCACCAAAACCAAAAGTCAACAAGTCTATTGATGAAACAGAAAACCAACAAAAAGCTAGCTGGCTCTTGACATATTTATCCGTCTCTTACAAGCTATAAGTTGGGATGCAAGTGTTCAAAAGAATCAAATAAAAAAGTACGGGAATCTCTAACTTTAAATTCATAATTATTATGCTGTTCAATACATGTCAATCAGTATACTGATAAAACAGAAAATAAAAAAGATATTGGTTGAGGACATATTCCACATCTCAATTTTAAGGGGAAAAATAATATCTTTATCCATCTCTTATACTGACTTGGGATTTAAGTTTTCAACAAATTAATAAAAAAAATCACAGAAATCTATCAAACCTTATGCTAGTAAATAGCTCTGATTTATCGGTAAACCATTCTGGGATATCACGGACAATACGAACATCATACTTCAGGTAGTCAATGAAGTGATCCACATCAAAAATGTCTTCAAATTTCCTGCAAACATGAAACGCATCATCATGGTCAGCAAGGAGCCAAGGAGGGCCATCATTGAAATCTACCACAGGGCAGAAAACTAATAGAAGAGGAAAGTACAGCTAGTGGAGTGATAAAAGAATTGGCCAAGTGAATAAAAAGTTAAGAACTATTTGACTTTATTGGTTAAAGAAAAATGATATTGGTGATCTGATGTCATACATGATACATATGCTTTGCAAAACAGTGGTAATAATTAAAATTTAAACAATTTAATTAACAATTCGGTCCCTATAGCGGACACCCTTTTCGTTTTATTCCCTACATGAAAAAAAAAATTGTTTTGGTTCTTATAGAAAAAATCATCCATGCATTGGTCTATGCCATTTGTCCCAGTTATCGCAGTGTTAGTGAGATGCTAAGTTGTCTAACAGCGTCCCTATTTGGCAATTAAAGTTTGCAGCAAAGAAATGGCATCATCAATCCATAAAAAATTTCATTTCAACACCAAGTACGTCATTTTCTGCATCCACCAAACCCATCAAATATCATCCTAATCCATAACCAAGAAAAATAGCAAGCAAATCATCAACCAAGGTTCTCCAAATCACGATCAATAGTAATCCATTCTACTACCTAAAAAACATCTTCAATTAAAACCAATACCATCTCAAACTTCACCCAGAAAACTTCTGCAATTCACTGTTTAACCAAACTCCTGAAACATCTCCATGATACTTTTCTCCACAACCCCTACAAACAACAAAACAACTATCCAAGACCCATAACCCAGAAAATAGCAATTTTTTCCTCTTAGCAATTCTAAAAAATAATAATAATCTCCATTTCTGCCCTAGTAACAAAGCCACAATATCTCAGACCATCATCCCAATGAGACCAACAGATCAAATGACCCTAAATCACCAGCAAACTGCCCCATTAGTAACATCTCCCTCACACTGTCAGTCTCCAAATTACCCAACCACAAACACATAGCCACTGTGGCAGGCTGGCAGCTAATCTTCATTGACATTACATTACCGACCGACCACATTGCCTCGGTGCTTCTACACTCCTTTTGAGCCCAATACAGAGCCATGCTACCATAGTTTGCATCCTTGAGCCATAAAACCAAAAGTAGGATGCCAGAGTTGGTTTGGTTTGTGACGCGGTGTAGTTCTACAATTTGGAATGAAATGTTATTAAGTTCATACAAAAAGTTTTGTTGCTAGAACTTGAAGTGTGGAAGGTTGTTCTTTACAAGAACACACCAACTTTACCAATGATTAGATTTTTAATGGATTAGGGATTTCAGTTTGAAGAAGAAGCTGACTCATCAACCATGTTCTTTTCTTTCTGTCAAATGTAATTGCCACTAAAATATGATAAAAGGGATAAACAGTGGGGACCAATACGTAAATGATTTTTCATGAGGACCAATACCAAAATGTAGAGTTTTTTAATGAAAGGACTAAAACAAAAGGTGTCAACTGTAGGGACCAAATTAGTAATTTAACCTAATTAAACTTATCTAAATAACATGAAAATAAATGGACAAGAGATCTCACGTTTGGTCTTTCCAAATCTGGTCCTGCTTCAAAACAGGCAAAATAAGAGTGGCATTTAATATTTTTGCCACAGCCACTGCATTGCATATCTGCATTTTGAAAGATGTGCAGAAGTGAATCATTGATAGATAAATATTATATAATAATTCTATGAAACTTTCCACAGACTGTCAGATAACGCCCATTTCAATGTACAAGACAGTAAGTAAAATCAGCACCATAGATCAAATGCAACATTGAATTTGCATCAAAACCAATTTTAAACGGTAATTCTAGCTTACTATTTGCTAGTGCACCAAATTGGAAATAGTACAGTATTGAGACAGCACTTAACAGTTAAATCAGTCTATTCTTATACTTTTTAATTACATCAGACAGTTCGAAGAACATTATGTTAACATATTTTACAAGTGGAAGGAAATTCTCCAACTAAAGTGCAGCAGTTTACAAGAGAACGATGGATATGCAAGAGAATGTTAAATTCAAGGTGAATTTCAGAAAAGAAAAACAGTCTAAGCTAGAGGGTATCGCAAATGAAAGAACATATCTCATACCGCAATTCTTTGCTGATTTAGACCACCTTCAGCATGGATGAATATATAGCCATTTGTTTCATTTTCAAGAGGAAGTTCTACATGGAAGTATAAAAATACTATCAATAATAGCAGTGGTACTCCCTTGTTACAACATACACAGCACTAGTATGAACATAATCCCCAATAACATATATTACAGAAGAAAGAAACGACAAAAAATAATTGTAGATCACTTTTACAGAACTCCCTTGTTACAACTAAAAATCTTCAAACCTAAGGATTTTGCAGAGTATTTTTTTTAATGAAGATGAAGGTGATAAAAAAGTTAAACCGTCCACTCGCTCCATAAACAAGAATTGAATTGCAGTCACGGACTTGTTGAGATACCACTTATAATTGCTCTTAGTGGATGCTACTGACAAATGCAAAATATGTTAAGTTCTGGGTTAAGATATTCTTATTACTTTATTTGTCAATTCCCTGTTTTAGCATGGCTTGCAATGCTAATGAGGTCTTAAATATATATTAAGGAACAGAAGAAAAAAAAAAAAAGGAAACCTGGTAAAACACCATCCTGGCGCTCAGCACAGGGCTTCCAAGATGTTGTGGAAGAGAAAGGATTTTCCCAAAGTGATGGTGATTCTTTAACCTAAAAATAATACCAAAGAGACCATGAGAATGGGAAAAGGACACCATTGGCATTGAACAATATAGAAGGAGAAACGAAAAACACTGGTCCTTTAGAGAACTTACATGCGGGCAGTGAAGAACAATCCCATCTTTTTTACACAAGTAAGGCGCATTCTACAAAAAAATTGAACACAAATTCAATTATAAGAACTTGCTAAAAATAATAGTAAGAAATATAACTGCAGCTGAATGGTTTCTTTCTGTATCAAAAAAAAAAAAATCCATGCATTACTTGCACATCTATTCATTATTACTGAAGTTATACAATAGCTGAACATAACCAAATCAAAATCAAAACAATAGGTGGTTTAATTCAATTTAAGATAAACAGAATAAAACTACACATTAAAGATAAGGAATTTCGTTTTCCACACACCGAAAGGCGAAGAAGGATGCAATGCATTAGTGATTTAGTAGTGAATCTGAAAGTGCAGCCAGAGAGATGAGGACTCACGAGATTATTGAAGATTGTGAATAGGGAGACTAAACCAACGAGAAGAAGAAGTAATGTGAAAAAGAGAGAGATCCTGGAGTTGTGAGGCGAAACCCTAGGGTCGTCGGTGAAGAAGGAGCACATGTGCCGGTCGCGGTCCTTGGACGAGTGTCGATCGTGCTCGTCGTCGTCGGCGACTTGGTTGTCGGGAATGAGAGGGGAGGAATCGCCGCCGCCGCCTCCGGCGTCGCGTTTCATCGGAGAATTGGAGGCTCGGGTGCCGAGGGAGGAAGAGTGCCGGAGCTCCGCCATGCTCCAATTCGCGATGGAGTGAGTTTTGTCTTTGTCTTTCTATGACTTAATAACTATAGAAGCAATGACAAGTGCTTGGGTCTCACTCTTATCAGAGGAGAAAGCAACGTTTTCGGATGAGTCCCATGTGAATTCAGATCCACTTGTTTCCGCAATTCATTATATTCTTTTCCACAACGAGCAAAGCAACAACTCTGTATTATTGTATTCTAATCATATCATTAGGTACTGTTTACTATTTTTTCTATTCTCGAGGGCATGATCGTCATTCACCCACAGACACCCTTCGCTCTTCCCTGCCTCTGCAAGTGGAGCCTTCGAAAATTCATTTTTGATATTCACTCGCCTTATGTCAGATAGAGTGATACAAAACGAATGGCATTCGTAATTTATATGTATCAAGTTACGTAAAGAAAATAGACTAATTTTGACAAGCCAATGTAATAATATAAGTTCTTATTATCTTTTATATGTGAAATAATTATTTATTTAATAGATTATTAAACACATGTAATTTTTTATCTGAGAAAAAAAAATAATAATTATGCAAATTAAATATATGTTTGAATAATTTATTAAATATATAATAAAAGGCTAGCCATGTGGTTGGGTGGCGTTAGAATCCCCCAAAAATATTAATTAATTTTGAAGATTTTTTAGATTATAAGTTGAGAAAAAAGTTATATACTAATAATATAAAAAAATTACACAGTTATTTAATCATAACATGCATGCATATATATATATATATATATATGATAAGTTTGTTAATTTTTTAAATAATTTAAACAATAATTTATAATTGAATGATAAATTTTTTTCATTTTATTCGACATAAACATTAATAAACTCTTATAAAATAATTTTTTGTGTGTGTCACCAATTAAAGTTTGTTAATCTTAACTTTAATCACGTTTGAATTTTTTTTATAATAAAGTTTCAATTTTCATTTAAAAATACTTCTAGCCAGAAATTAAATTCTTTCAAGTCTTTCTTTTCTCCTTGAATCTAAATTATTTGTATCATTTTACTAATTAAAAAAATAGTTGTACAAAACACAAATATATTTTCTAATATTTTTTTTAGAATCCTAAATAAACAATTAATATAGCTCAAAACAAATGTCCTACCATATGACAAATGAAAAACGATTTGTGTGATGATTAACATGATACTTGTACAGTTCTGTCTTGCTAGGGCTAGTTGTTAATTTTAGGTTTTAAAAATGTTTAAAACTAAAATCAAAATCAAAATATAAGCTTATGTTTTTTCTTTTAAATTCTTATGTTTTTTAAACTGAATTTTAATTTTTATCTCAAGCCGTAGATTTTTTTTCTTCTAGTTGACTCACCTTATTTTGGAACAAAATTATTTTGAGTTAGATAAAGAGGGAGTAAAAATATAAGTGAGAAAATAAAAAACGTGAAATAAGTAATAAATTGAGTAAAAAATGTTGGTTGTTTAATTCACGAGTAATAAAATGAAAATAAAATTTGAGGTTTTTTTATTTGAAAGAAAAAATATTAATAAATACTGTTTTACCGACAAAGTTCATATGTGATATCATATATGATCATTTTTATAAAACACAAAATTGATTTTAACCACTAAAAATTTGAGCAAATCAATTTATTAAGTATAACACACACTATCTATTTCTATTATTTTCTTTGTATTCAAAAGGGAAAGTTATGTCGTGTAGGTCTCATTATTTTTTAGGTTTTGTCCTGTTTATTCCCACTTACCAAACAAAGGAAGTTGATATACTTCCTGTTATTTCGTCCATGCTGTATCCTTTCCACAATATTTTGATGCTAACAAACACAGTGTAAGCAATCAATTATTTTTACAATGAAAAGATAAGGGTAGTAACATTCGTGACTGTTGGGATGATCATATGTAGACCAATTACATTAATAGTAATATAGATTTATGAAAATGACAATATGAAAGATGATAATCATCGACTTAGTAATCATTACCATAGTGATGATAACCAATATTTTAAATATATTAAATTGGTAAAAGTATCAAAATGGTTCAACTAATAATTAAATAATATTTAATAATTTTAAATAAAAATGTAATTGCATTATTTTTTTAAAAAAATTTTGTGAATTATTATTATTATTATGGTAAAAAAAATATTATAGCAAGCAAGCACATTAACATGTATTGCACTTAATATTTTTTTTCAAACAAGTACCAAAAAAATACGTGCTTGCTTGCACTACTCATATTAACATGTAAAAATTCACCTAAAAATTAAAATCAAATAAAAAAACTAATACGTTGCAGCATGATTAAATGAAACGTCCCTACTCCCTAGCAGAGTTCCTTAACCTTGAAAATTGATACACAACTGTATTGCACTTAATATTTTCTTTCAAACAAGCGTAATCTCAAATTTGGTATGTATGGGTAGAAAAGAAAGAGAAAAGAAAATTAATAAACAATTGATATGATAAGAAAAAATGAAAAGAAAAATTTGGGATAAAGCGAAATGGAAGAGAAAATACATATAAGTTTTTTCTTGTCGCTCTTTCCCAATTATAAATACAAGAGGTGTAAATCAATGTTTTTTAGAAGATAAAGAGATAAAATAATTAATATGATAAATGATATGATAAAAAAATAAGAGAGAAATAGAGAAAAAAAATAGGGTAAAAGTGAAATGGAAGAAAATTAATGTGTTTGGGTTTCATCCTTCAACAAACTTTCTTCTTCATTCTCCTAGGTCTTTATTTTTGTCAATATTCTCCTAAGTGCATGCATGAGACTCTCAATGTTTGATTTTGACTCATGATTAAGTTTGATTTGGTGGTCGATAGTTGATTTAGTCGTTAGTTATGTTTGACTTGGTGATCGATCAATGGTTTAGCCGTTGACTAAGTTTGGCTAGGTGTCCAATGCTTGATATTTTGCTTGCGACTAACTTTGGCTTGGTAGTTGTTAGATTGTTTAGCGTAATGAGAGGTGTAAACCAGATGTTGTAGAAGGAAGAACTTGGATCGACAAAGGCTTCAACAAATTGTATATATTGAAATATAAAAGTAAACTTCAAATTTGGGTAGAAAATGTAAAAATGCGTCAAAAAAGATGAACCGAACAAACATTTTTGTGTTTGGTTCATATAAGTTCCGAGTCTAATTGGTTAGACTAGTCGATTTGTCCCATTTTTTGCAACCATGATGACAATAATAATGAAGAGAATAATAAAATGGTAAAAATATGACAATACTTATCACAATGATATGTAAGTTTTGAACAATACCACTAACCAAGGTCTCTACCATCATTACAACTATCATTCTATCATTATTACCAATGATATTATAATTTATTGTCATTGTTGTTACTATCACGTTGTTATTATTATTAATGTTGTCACTATTACCAATCATCACAAGTATTATTGTTATTGTAACTATCATAAATGATCACCATTTTTTTTTTGCTAATTTTTTCCAATTATAAGTTTATTATTGTCGTTGTTGTAGTCTTATCACCTTTACTCTTTATCCTTTATATACATCCTCATCATTGTCAAATGATATAAAATAAAGAGTAATTAGTATAATGTGGATTTAAGTTTCTAAATTTTTTAAAATCGAGCTATTTTTAAAATGTTTAGAAAACAATTTTATTTAAACTTCAATCTTACAAAAAATGATGTAAAAAAAAGTATACTAAGGGTGACTTTGGTCTTTTTCAGTCAGGCCAGGCCTTAAGAACTACTACAAGACAGCAGTGGCAGTGTGTGCGAGACCGTTTATAAGCTTAGCAAGGGTTTAAGAAGTCGAACGAGCGAGCACTGAACAGCGGTTGCAGGAAAAGCCGTGTCAGCGAGCGTGGCATTCACGGCGATGGCGGAGACGGTGAGACTTCGCGTGGTGTTCGAGGATCGTGGCATGTTGAGCAAGTCAAAGAAGAAGCAAGGGCTCAAGCGTTGCTGGTTTCTGCTTAAACCCCAACACACCACCATTTCCGATGTTGCCTCTCATCTACTCAACATTTTCCGCCTCCACCGCACCTGTCCCCATGGCATCGTCCTATCGGTGTGTATGTTTATGCATGTTGTTCGATTACTCTTTTCCATCATCAAATTTAAAAAATCATGAATCAAAATCGCATATCTTGATTTTATGATTCGATTGGTTTATTGAGCTGTTGAGTGTATTGCTTTGGCGATTGAAATTTTGGATAACTGTGGTGATTCTTTTTTTTTTTTTTTTTTGGATTTTAATGCAGATGGATGGTTTTGTTTTGCCATCTTTTGAGTCCAGTTACATTTTGAAGGATAAGGACATTGTCTGGTGAGTTTATGCAATTTTCGGTTTTTTTTTTTTCTTTTCAGTTTTCAGTTTTCACTCACATTCTGTGTTGTTGCTGCCAATATAGTTTCTGCTTGCAGTGTTATAATGCTTGTGTATTTTTGGTAGTGTGAAAAGAAAAGGAAGTGTATCAACTGATGATAAACCTGCAATGCTGCCGCCCGCGACTTGTGAGAATCAGTCTATTGAGCTTCCGAAACTTCTCACAATTGAGGGCCTTCAAGAGGAGTCTGGGGCAGAAGAAACCATGTCCCAAAAGGATGATGATGACCAACTTGAAGATGCAGTTTATGTGGAATCCAGATCGGATGGGAATGTTGTCTCCAAGAAAAGAAAAGCTTCAAAGAAGCTCAAGAGCCCTAGGTTTGTTTTTTCCTCAAATTTTTAATTGTTAGTGCAACAAAGCTTACAGAATTGTAAGAGATTTTCAGCATTATATATTTTGGAGGTATTTTCTCTTCTGAGTGTTTCAGAATCTAGTTTTGTACAAGTAACTTTTTTGTGAGGTTACGTTTCTGTTCTATGTAACATATTTTGGCAAATTTCTGTCTGTGGGAGTAAGTTGGGCAATGACATTGATCTTTCTGCTCCTTTTTTAACTTAATTTGTTTTAGTGTATGATTACCTAGGAAACTCTCTCTTTCATTCAAAACCTTTTATCTTTTCCCTTGTTTGGAACTTTGAGTAGTTATTGGAGCATGTAAACATTATTTGGGTTGTTAACTTGATTCCATTATCTTTTAAATTTAGTCAGAAGAAGATTAAGTTGTCTACTGCCAAAAACTTGTCCATCATTCCTGAGGTCCATGAGGAGGAAAACGGAAGCTCTGAAGGCCATATTCATCACCAATCGAGTCTTGTCAAGAAGGACAAGAAGTCTTCCAATTTATCTAGTCAGCCAAATAAGTCAAGCAACCTTAATAAACAGAATAATGACAAAAATGATCATACAAGTGATGAAACAAGGTGCATTTTGATCACATTTGTGATTCATATGATGTATTTATTTTCCTTCTCTGATTGTGCATTGCTGTGTATATTTGGTCCTTTTTCGGCATGGCAATTAACTGATAAAATTTTATGGACAATTTTGTGTGCATTTCCGGTGATTTTTTATCTTGGTTATTTTATGTTTATTTGTCTGTGTTTGTAAATTAAGAGGTGTGTTTTGATGGAGTAGAAAACAATATGCCTTTTTCTGTTATGTATAAATTTTTTAATTCCTGAGTTCCTCCTATTGTTTCTTCCAATTTGAAATCCCTGTTACCTTATGATGAGGATGTTGGTTTCCAGAATATCAAAAATAAAATATGCATATTTTCCTTATTTTTCTCTGATATGCTGTACAGGTTTGTCCAGCCTCAAGATGAAAGTGAAACTAAAAAGGTAACACTTATTTGCACTGTTTTTGAATACACATACAGTTCTTGTTTGCACTGAACTAAATATAATAAAGTTCCATGTTGTCATAATGACCCATTCACATTAGAAACTTCTGCTTGTAGTTGGCTTTCTGACTTTTCTCATGTCCTCCTTCCTTCCCTATAAAGGTAAAGTGAGGTGTGTCAGGATATGTTCACATGTGTTTAAATAGGACTTGATGTGGCCAAATAATAGGGTTTGAAATAAAATAGACTAAATACTCAAATTGAGCCTCCAAAGATATATAGGACATTGGGACATCATGTTAGTCCTCTAAAGATTTTGTACACCAATTTGGTCCTTCATAGCATTAAATTAGCGTGGATTTGGGGATTAAATTGGTGTCCAAATATACCAATACATTGAGTGAATTAATTGATATTCATGTTAAACAATGAAGGACCGAATTAAAAAAAAAAAAAAAAAACTACATACCCCATAGCCTGGAGACTCCACTCTATGCGCAGGTAAGGGGGAGGGATATTGTACGCAGCCTTATCCTTGCATATGCAAAGAGGCTGTTTTCGGATTCAAACCCATGATCAACAAGTCACCATGACACAACTTTACTACTGTGTCATGAGTCATGACTTGCCTTCCCCCTTACCTGAAGGACTGAATTGACATCTAAAAATCTTTGAAGAACCAACTCTATGTCCCGTGTATTTAGAGGACCAATTTGAGTATTTGGTCAATAAATTACTCCTGTCCAGAGATAATAAAAGCAGGATGGCTTTCTTATTTAGTTCATGATAGTATACTGTAGTCTGTGAAGATTAGTTGGCGAATGATTTAGGAATTTCCAATTTTATGGATATCTTTCTGGATACTTCATCTCACTTGGTAATTTTATTCTGTTTCAATAGTCAATACTTTGCTAGTCCATCTCTTCCCAATAGAACAGGGGATGTCAAGTATTTATACTTTAATTTTATTTTATCAGTTGCCTAGCAGAAGTGCTCGGCGAAAGAAAGCTAAAAGAAGATGGCTGAGGGAACTAAAATTAGAGAAGGAGAAGGAGAAGGTAATCTGGTTCTGTAATGCTACTGTAGATGTATTTATGGAGATAGGATCTTATCAACAGTGTTGTTAAATAGTCACTATAGTGGTGCTACGGTGCTATTGTGTTGTGGAATTCCTTGGTTCGCAATCATGACTTTGTTTGCTATTGCGGCATCTCAATCAATAGATAGATGTGGGACTGCAAGTGACCTTTGTTCATGGCTTCATGTAAGGATCAAGGAAGGACTCCTCCACTCCTCCATTAACGTTTGTTCACCTCTTCCTGCATCCTTTTGTCATCTTCAACGAGTCTCCGGCCAATTGAACCTGAGTTTATATTATGCCAATTTTTATGCATTTTATTTTTATTTGCATTCAACTTAGTTTTCCACTATTTCAACTGTTATGCGGCTTCCACTATTTGCCTGCACTCTATCCTCTTATATGATACAGCAAATTATTGTCTTTCTGCCATTTTCCGCGATCTGCAATTGATAACATTGCTTGTGAATGACAATTTACTAGCTGTATTTGATATTGTTGACTTGTTGAGCTATAGACTTTTGTCTGGTTAGTAAGATGCCCAGGTCATAGTATTGCAATTGCAAGGGTTGAAATCATTCGTCAGTTTTCTTGGATCACTTGTCTAAGCTTACTATTTGCAAAAATGTATTTAATCATTCTTTCTGAAAGGAAATGTTCTTTTGTTCAAATTGTCAGCTCCATCAGACTCCAGTGCTTGAAAAAGGTGGACAAGAATTACCTATCAAAGATAATAATTGTGTTGTTTCTGATGTACATCAACAACCAGATGAAGAAAGTGAAGAAGATGATGACATTGTTCCTGTCGAAATTAGGCCTGGGCACATTCGGTTTGAGCCCCTTAAGAAGGGTTTGCATGCAGATCTCAGCTATAAATTTTTTAAAGTAGCAGTTGTGTTTTTGGGCTTCAGGAATAATTGCTTTCATGATCTGATATATGTCCATGGTCTATTTGATGCAGATCAGGATCAGGAAGTGCCACAAAATCAGTTTCCAGTGGTTGGTTTGATTTTCCTCAGTAAAATATTCACAATTTCTGCTGTGTTATGTTAATTTTGCAGAAAATTATACTAAGCATTATGATTATTATTATTTGCATTTGAATTTCTTACTTTAATTTTTTCTGGGGTTTTAGACTATAGTGCTTGATGGAGAATAAAAAATGTTCCAGTCAGAAGTGACTTGTGATTGTCAAGTACATAATTTACAAAACAGCCTTTCCTCACTCTTAGTCCTTTCTTGGGTTTGTGATGGGTAATGAAGATAGGCGGGAGGATTATTCTCGGGAGATACTTTGAAAGGAATCAATGTTACATGATATAAATTTGATAGCACTTAAACAGCTCGTGTAATTCATATGCCTTGATGACTTGTTGGTCATGGGTTTGAATCTGAAAACAATCTCTTTGCATATACAAAGATAAGACTGCATACAATATCCCTCCCCCTTACCTTCGCATTGCGAGAAGCATCTGGACAATGAGATACGTAGTTATATATATATATATATATATATATATATATATATATATATATATATGATATGTTAAAAAAATGTTAGTTAAAAAAAAATTATTTCTTAAGAATAGCTTGAAGTTGTAAAACTTACTATATTGATTAACTAATCAAAGTTTGGTGCACAGTTGTAATTCCATGTCAGTTCTGTAATATGGTGAAAACTTTGGAGAAGGCAAAGGATTCATCTTTTTGGTATTGTAGGAGATATGCTATTATTTTTGTCATGATATTTCAATTGATTTGTAAATGTAAACTGAATGTTTCAGGAAACATTTCAGTGGAATGGAATAACCAACAAGAAGAAGGGCCAGAAATGGGGTAAAGAGAGAATGCCTTTCCGAAAGCAGGATGGGTATGAATATTCCGGTGAAGATTGTCCTACAGTTGAGAATGCTGAAAAGGAACAGAGATCCAATGCGATAGATGAGCTTAAACCTTATACAAGCTTGCCTAAGGTGTTGTTCTTTCCTTCCCCCTAATGTGTCCTTATGGCATTTCTTATTCTGCTTAGTATCCTAGAAGTTAATTAACCTGTTGCAACATGTTAGGAGTCATTTCAGTTGTTTTTGGTTATAGCATTCAAATTCTTATCTGTATTCAGTGCTATGAATCTGTAAATTCTGTTACATGGTACTCTTTTGGTGCTTTTTGATAACCTATGTATACACTGCAGGAAGGTGATGTAATTGCTTATCGATTGATTGAGTTAACAGTATCTTGGACTCCGGAACTTTCCTCCTTTAGGGTGCATATCAACTATCAAGTCTGCTTTTGGATTACATAATTAAAAAATTTGCATCAGAAATTTAATACGAATTACATCTATGTCCTTGTAGGTTGGGAAAATATCTCGGTATGATGCTAAATCAAACAGGATTTGGCTGGAACCAGTTTTAGAATACCCATTTGATTTTAAGAAAAAAATAGATGAGGATTCATCTTCTGTACAGTATGATCCATCTCCTTATCAGGAGGATGGTTCTTTAGAGGTAAAGTCAGTATGTCCACCCACTATGGTAAACAATATATAAGTGGTGCCTGGTTTATGTTAATCCAACAAGTTGATAAATTGCAGATATATAAAACAACTAATCTCCAGACATCTTGTGCTGGTGCATTTATGTATTTAATTTTATCTTGATCTAGATCATGACGAAGTGTTAAAGCCTTAATTTTAATTGAATGTCCAAAAAACTTTTCTTTCTAATAAAATAGCATGCTGCTGCTTATTTGCATGAAAATGACATTGTTTTCCTTCTACAGATAGAGTATACATCGCTGGCTGATGTTCGAATGGTTAAGCATGGCATTCCTGATTTGAAAAGTGACGCTTTGGTTAATCCAACAAAAGCAACTAATGATATTACCAATGAAAAACTTGCGGCAAAAGCAATTAATGGTAGCACTGGTGAGAAACTCGCGGGTGATCAAACTACTGTGGGAAGTTACCAGCCAGAAAGAGGTCATATCACTGCTAAAGGTAATGTACACTTTACGATTTTTGGAGTGTATGGTCTATAGAAAAATGAAAACATTTTGATGCACTGAACATGTGGAATTTCTTTACAGAAAATGGGGAAGTAAACGTGTGGGACAAAATTAACGAGACATTAAAAGCAAAGAAGGCCAAGCTGTCGCGGGAGGATGGTTGGAGTAGAGGAGGAGAGAGCTCGAGCACGAGGTCATGGTCCCATAGAGCCATGAGATGCAGTGCGCTGGGTCCCACAATGGCATTGTTAAGGTCCAACAATGGACTTTAAGAAACAAGCCTACATCTGTTTTGTCACCTATCCGCAGTATTTTGGTATATATGAACAAATTACCGAACCATCATCAGCAATTCAGGCTGTATGTCCTGATTTCAGTATTTATAGGCAAATTATTTGAAGGCTTATTCTTATTATCCATCTTTCGGATGTTATTAGTTGCAGTCCTCCTGAAAACCAAGCAGAAAATTGAATCAACTGCTACACAAAACATGAGAGACCATTGTTCACCATCCCAAGTACCAAACAAAAAAAATTATTATAGATAATAACGCTTCTTTTCACACAATTTACTGTTAAAATTCTATTGTTAGTTGGCAGACTGTATTGTATGCAAACCCTGCAAACTAACAGTTGTCTACGACTCATTAACCAGGCAGACTAAAAGAAATCATCGTTTCACACTCAAAAGTTAAATAAACAAGGGTTTTTGAAGCTTAATTTTGTTATTAATGGAAGCGGTAACTAATGACAGATGATGTATCATTCTACAACACCGCAAGCTACACCAATTTTAGCATTAGTTCCTGACGAGTTGATGGCTTGCCTTCGCTTCAGTCTTAATCCAAATAATCAGGATCTGGAAAAACGACTGAAGCCTTTAAAGTTAAGAAAGATGGACTCCATATTCACTTTAAGTTTAACAACTTTTACGTACTTTAACTGCAATTATAAGGCACGACATGCATGTAATCACTAATCAGTATTGGGCACGCACGGAATAGTCTGAGCGTGAGAGCAAATTTACATCCAAAATTTACACAATTCGAGCTCAACTCATCCCATTTCCTTTCTCCTCTATGTCAAGCTCAGCCATTATATTACATAACTCTGTACCACGATCCTCTTTGGCATTAATCTCACTCTGCGGTTCAACACCTGAACTAATGATATAGTCATCTGATATTAGCCATTCTCCTTTGTTTTCAAGGTCAGATTGTTTGCAAGTATCACCCTTCACCGCATTATCATCTAATTCAGGCAAAGAGAAAGACAGTGATCTTACCAGGTTGTTCTTGGGGATGTGAGAGGATTCACCGGCTGAGGGTGGCAACATAAGAAGCGGTGGATGACTCCCTCTGCGCTCTGCAATGGAGAGGAAAGAACCTTTCATTGGCAAATTGGAGTTCGCCCCTCCGAATGTGTGATTAGCCGAAAATTCCTCCAAGGGTGAAGAAACATCTTTGTGAAGTAAAGAGGAATTTTCTGAGAAAGACGTGTCTTTAACATAAAAGGGTTCAGCTGATTCAAGGCCTGATGGCGATGGCTGCCGAGAAGACACAAACGACAAGTCGGACCAGTTGGTAGAGGAAGGTGAAAAGGTAAATGAACTGGCATAATCAGAACTTGAAGGTGAAAGTGTTGGTGACTTGGAATTGAATTTTGGACTGCAGCTTATAAAACAGGGAAAAGGATTTGATGTGCCGGGAGGAGACAGGGGCAATGATGAAGCAACACCATGAACAGAGAAGTCCATGGCTTCAGGACTACCTTTTTCCCTATTTGGATAGCATTCAAAGGAATCCGGTGAACCACAGGGAGGAATTGATGATGGTGACAAAGGCTCATCTGCAGTATCTTGTTTTTCAGCCTCCACATCTACACCGGGTTGATGATCATTGCATGGGACTGAATCAGCATCACAGTTCAATTTGGGGGATGTGAGCAATCCACTAGCAAACTTCCTCCTCAGTCTTGCCCAACCTTGTTCTCTAGCAGGAAGACAAGTTTCTGATCCTGGATCCGACAAGGAAAAAGGTGGAACAACCCCACCAGCAAGTGCCTTGTGGAAAATCTCAAACTCCAAATCGTATGCATCAACTTTTCTTGGATCAGTAGTCCCCGAATCAACCGGCTCAGCACTCTCCATGCCTTCAGAGGGTTCCTCCATGACCATGACCACTTCTTCTTTGTCAGAATCACCTGAAAGAGCAATCCAAAACCCAGGTGGTTCTTCACCTTCATGGATGGTCAAAATAGGACCCTTTGCACCCTCATAACGTATCACCTGAAAGGCTGCACTCCTTGCATTGCAAGACATCACAGAGTTACAATTTTTCCCATTCCAAACATAGATAGTAGAAGGAATATGAATAATGAAGGCCCCACGAGAATCAAGGGCTCGTGCACCTGGCTGGTTAACCATCTTGGGGACCAGATGAAGAGGGTCATAGGGGGAGTGAGGAGCCATCCGATACATCTTGAGAACAGAATTTGGACTTGCAGGCATAGCATGGACCCTTTTCTGGCACTGCAAAAGTTGACAAGCAAAACCCATGTTCGGGTTGGTCACAGCCCTTGCAGTCTTCACAAACTGAAAAGCATCTTCAAAGCTCTGCCCCTCCCTCCACATGAGGTAAGCAATCACCAAAGCCGTTGATCGAGAAACCCCTTGGCAGCAATGAACAAGGACACGCCCACCTTGCTCTCTGACATCCTCAAAGTAATCAAACACATCATAGAGAATGCTTGTGATGTCCTCCGTGGGACTGTCCTGCAACCAAAGTGTCTTGTACACAAAATCGCCTTTGAAATACTCGGGACAAACAAACCCAACACAGTTGAGCACGTGTGTGATTCCATTCTGCCTGAGGAGTTCATGGTTCTTGGCTACTGTGTCACTCCCCAAGTATATGTGCTCAGCAATTCTGGAACACTCCTTGTCAAAGAAGGCCAACTTGTCCCTCTTGAAGAGAAAATCTTTAGTGGGTTGACTTGAATCATAGGCTCTGATGGAGCCTCGTGGAGTCTGAGGAAGTGGCCAAACTCCAAGATCATCAGATCCAGCACTAGGCCATTCCTCCACGTTGCGCTTGTTGATTGAGAGAGGCTGAAGGGGTGGCAACAGTGGTCTTGCTTTGCTGTTTGTCGGTGGCTTGCGGCTATTAGGAGACCTATCAGTCCATGAAACAGAACGAGAATAACTTTTCCATGCACCGGTGGGGGCTTTGTCCTTCTTCTTCCCCTCTTCCCCTAACATTTTTCTAAAGAAAAAGGGTGTTCTATAAGATGAAAAAGACAGAAACTTGATCCGCACCCATTAAAGCATTGTTACTCACTCTTGGGTGCAGAGGGAAAGAAAATTAGAAAGAGGGTTGTTCAAAAAGCGTGGTAAATGGGAGAAGAGGTATTTGCAGCTTTGAGTCTACCCCTTGTGTTCCAAATTCCCACCTAAAACACTTGACCCTGTCTTTGTCTCTGACTCTTTCTTTGGTACATATACATATGCATGTTGATAAATAAATAAAAAGTGAAAGGAGAAGGAAAATTCAAAGCAGACAACACAGCAAAAGGTTGTTACAGAAAGGGCGTGGCCGATCTGCAGGGAAGGTTAAGGATCATGTTGCTAATCCTATGTTATCACCACAACACAAAACAAACCTTGTCCGTAAGAACATGACAGGGGGCAAAGATAGTGTTGTGTTGGGCTCAATACGAAAGCATTTGCGGCAGACCAAGTAACTTGCCACCTAAGAATTCCTCACTATCATAAGTCATGGTCTTACACTTGGACCACGAGGGAATCAGTCAAATTGCCACATCATTCACACTTTTTTTTAAAGAATCAATAATCAAATTGATATAAGGAAGTGTAATGTGATAATAAATTGATTAAAAAATAAAATAATAAATTTAGTTTTTGAATGTAAAAAAAATGTGATAAATTAATTCAATTGTTAAATTTAAAAGACTATTTTGTCATTAAATTTTAATGTTTAAGAATCAATTTAATAATAAATTATATTTTTAAAAAAAAATTTGACCCACTTAAATTTGTCATTAAATTATCCGTTGGACTATTTTGTTGCATTTTTTGAGCAACTAAATTTGATCTTTATTATCTTTAAGGATAAATTTATTCATATTTCGATCTTTTATAGATAAATTTGACTATATTTTTTTTAATTTTTTTCTTTTCCTTAACCCAGATCAGAGCAGTGGCGAAGCTGAAGTTCTATTAACATATCATGGTGCTTTTAATTTGCTTTCCCATGCTGTTTTGAGTTTGTTTTGCCCTTTGTTTCTTGCAAAAGGGTAGAGCGTATGAGTACAATGTAGTGTAGAGAAAAAAAAAAAAAACATTTCTAAGTATCTTCTTATAAGGCAAATGGATAAAAGACATGACACGCCTCTTTCTTGGCTCTTGCAGTGTCGATTAGTTACGCATAAGTCTCTAAATTTACTCATTTAAGTCAAATGGAAGTTACAGTCTCAACTAAGTTGCAACTATTTCGCTGCTTCCTCTACTTTAAGGTACAGTCACGTTGCACGCATAATAATACATATCTGAAATATATATGCATATGTTTAGCAGTACCACAATATTCAACAAAGTAGTTTAGCATACCCTAATAGGCTAATACTAGTAGTACTACTTAGTCGTTAGTTCCTTTTGTTTTTGGTTTGAACAAAATAAAGTACTTAGTCGTTAATGCATACATAGAATGCACATTGTACACTTCAATCTTTTTAATTAGTCCAGCATTCATGGCCAAACCAAGTTTTAATCTACCACACACATATATAATTGCCAAACCATACAGAGAGAGAGAGAGGGAGAGAGAGATTTAGATGTAATGGTCAAAGGAAGGGAGTTGTGAGCTGTGACTGAGAATATGTTTGTTTGTTGAACGTAAGAATAGTATTAGTATTGTAGAATAGGAAATTGCCAAGTTATTGCAAATTCGTATTATGGAAAGAAACAAAAACAGAAAAGGGTCAAAAAAGGGTGGCGATGCAACTAGAAGCCAATTGGTTAAGTTTGTGGTCCGTAAGGAAGACCTTTCCAAACTAGCCGCCTTAGAATGATTATCTTGGTAAATACGCCATTATGTGATCTCATTACTATTGCATCTTTACAATATATCCAACCACCCCAGCTTTGTCCGCTCCCAAGTTTACTCTCTCTCTCTCTCTCTCGTAAAGACTAAAGAGTTGTGTCCTTAAAACTCTCCCAAGTTTAGATGCAGATGGGAGTAGATATAAAAGATAGTATAATTTGCATTGATGAAGTCAATTTTAGGCATCAGATAATTTATGCATGTTTAAACAAAAATAACTTTATATAAAGTTATTTAATGAGATACATATTATTATAAGATGTTGTTTGAACATTCTAAAGTGGTAAATAGGCATAAATTTTGAATTACTTGTGCATAGCCTAATTTCAATGATTGTGGATTGTCCTAGAAATGATGATTAGGCATTCCACATTTTTAATTGTCAGGTTTCGTATTAAAATTTAAATAATAAAGTGAATTATGAATGACAAGTGCCCTCTCCCTTTTGTCTCATGTTCTTTTTTCCCAGCCATGTAAATTATTGCTAGGTTTCATTAAAAAAATATGTTCATTTATTTTCCTCTTGGTTGTTAGTGCTTTTAAAAAACTGTTATATATTTTTTAAGCATTTGGTAGTTGACATGACAATTTGGAATTTTAATTTTTAAAGCTGCTTGGCAAAAGCAGGCCCAAGTGAAAAGAGGAGCCTTGCGGAGCTTCGTTTGGACCACCCCGTTTGGATAGGGCTTGTTGGGCTTTTTAGTGAAGGGCATTGGTGGGCTTGTTTATATGATCAGGACTATGATGTCTGACCCAAGGAAAAAGAAAAAGAAAAATTGATTTTTTCCTTATGGTATGGTCAATTCGAATCCATATTGGTCTAAAAAGATGTTATTTGACATTATATAATTGGTAAATAGGTATTAATTTTAAATTACTTGTGTGCATCCAAATTTAATAAATATTTGTTGATTGTTTTAGAAATGATTAGGCATTCAGACATTTTTAATTATCAGGTTTCGTATTAAAATTTAAATAAAAACGTGAGTTATAAATGAATTAAAAGTTGAAGTGCCAAACCTATAACGGTGTTAGTGCTTTAAAAAAATATCATTTTTTAAGCATTTGGTAGTTTTTTCTTTTCTTTTTTGAGATAAAGCATTTAGTAGTTAACAACTTAGGCATTTTAATTTTAAATGCTGCTTGGAGAATACAGGCCCAAGTGAACAGACTAACCTTACGAAATTCCATTTGGACCGGGCCATGGCCATCTGGATAAGGCTTGCTAGCAATTGGTGAAGGGAATGCCAAGAGCCTATTGCTTCCTGCACCCCATTTTCTTTTGCACCCCATTAAAATTTTAAAATAAATTGAATGGGCAAAAATGCCCTTTATCTCTCACTAGGAACCCTTGCCTCTCCCTAGAAAATCCTATCCACCAAACCTCCATAACTAGCATGCCCTACCTCCATCCACTCAGCGCCACATCTACCCCGCGGATGATGTCGCCACCACACAAAGTTATTGGAGCTAGGAGCACTTGCACAACATCATTGTTTGGTTTTAGGAAGACCACTCATGGAGAAGCACAATTTCACGTCGGTGATGGACTCCAACATTTTCGATAAGGACAACGTGGAAGGTTGCCTTCGATCGATGTTCACGAGCACATGAAGGGGTTTATGGAAGTGAAGGAGGTGAAGTGGTGGGTGGTGGAGAGTGAACATTTGAAAGGGCTTGTTGATGGGAAAAATATGGTTGAAAGGAAGTTGAGTCAGCAATGGAGTGTTTGGAAGAGGTGATGATGGGTTGTGTTGAGAACATGTATTCCGAAAGTATACAAGTAATTTCAAAAATTTGATATGTTGTTGTAATTTTTTTGTATTTATCTTCGATTTCTAATGATAAAAAATCATAAAATTAAATATATAAAAAATTATAATTAAAATATATTTTATAATATATATTTCAAAATAAATAATATCATATTATATAAAAATAGTATTTATTCAAGTCAACTTTTTATTATTAATATATAATTATTTTAAAACTATACTCTCTTTTTAAATGATATTGAAAAGTAAAACAAGTTAGAATCACTCGAAATAAATGTATCAAAAAAGAATCACTCGAAATGTAATCCAAACTTATACTCAAAATATATGATATCTAACTTTTAAAATTTGAGCTTATCAAAATTAAGTTCAGAGCAAATCAAATTGGTTTAGTGGGGGCAGATTCGTCCTCTTATTCCTTACATCCGGACTTGTGACATGACAATGGCTCATGGCTGCAACTTTCAACTTGATGGTTACTAAATTCGAAAACTACCTTATCCTGTAGCTTCCTTGAAATAATGTCATCCTTGACAAAAGCTATAAAGTATAAAGATCATCCCATTTCTTAAAGATGGATCAAATGTCATACTTTGAGGCAAAGTTCCTAAGTAAAAGTTTCATTTATAAGTAAAAACATGAGTTGACATCATTAAAACATAAGTCACTAATCTATTATGTTTCCTCATAAAACTAGGTTAATTCTAACCTGAAATCCAAAACAAATGACTCATAGGTGAGACAATACTTTTTACCTGCAATAGCAGGTTTGCTATGGGAAGAAAAAAAATGTTTTTTTATTTCAAATATATCATAAAAAACAAATGAAGTGAAGGTCGTAAAGACCATTATGACTTCAAAGTCGTAATGGTTCAAAGACCATTTTTTAAACTTTTTTTTTCATTTTTAACTTGTTTTCTTAATTTTTTAATTTTATTTAATATTTGAATACATTTTTTATATGCTTCATTTTTTTAAAATATATCAAAAATTTAGAAACTATATTAAATAAAATAATATTAAAATATATTCTAATATTAAATGAAATTCAAAAAACAAATTATAAAATATAAAAAAAGTTTTAGAAAATGAAAAAATAATAAAATAACATTTTAAAAAATGAAAGAAACATAAAAAAACAAATGAAGTGAAGGTCGTAAAGACCATTATGACTTCAAAGTTGTAATGGTGTAAACGTTTTTTTTTCATTTTTAACTTGTTTTCTTAATTTTTTAATTTTATTTAATATTTGCATATATTTTTATATGTTTTTATTTAATATTTTTTTATTTAATATAGTTTCTAAATTTGTTATTTATTTTTATTTAATATTTTCTATTATTTTTTATTTAAACGTAAAAATATTTTTTAATTTTAGATAATATTTAAATAAATTATTTAAAAGTAAAAAAATTAAAAATATAGTACATAAAATGATATATTTGAAATTAGATATACCAAAAATTAAAAGTATTAAATAAAAATATATAAAAATTTTAGAAAATAATAAATAGAAATGGAACATCCTTGGCCCTGCACCTCCGTCTGTCGCGCTTTCTCACCGCATCAATCTAGACCCATCGACCCAAGATCTTCACCACACCCATCGTCCCAATATGTAGATGCAGAAAAAGAGAGAAATCGGCAACGAAAGCTTCATTCTATTTTTGGTTGGAAAAAAAAAACAAATATGGAATAACAACTAGACTCTTCTGATCTCTTCTCCTTTCATCCTTTCCTCTCTTCATTTAAATTTCTTCTCCTACCTTTGCCAACAACCTCCCACCGCCGCTGCCCCTCTTCTACTTCTTTCATTTTCTCTCTATTGTTCATTGCATTTTTCTGCAGAAAACTGAAAAAAATGATTATATGTTTGGATTGAATTCAAAATCATGTTGAGAAATGGTTCTGGTTTAAAATTTGGAAGGAATTGAGAAATTAAAATGAAGAAAACAACCGTAGAATGGTGGTGGACTGATGGTAGGGGATTGGCGAGAGGAGTGGATCAGAAAAAAATCCAAAAAAACCCATTAGTGTATGCACAGTAGTGAAGGTGGAAGAAGAAGCACAGAGGACGAAGAACAAAGAAGAAGTGATCGGAGAGTGGCAGCAGCGGCACAGAGAGGTTGTTGGCGTGATGGTGGTGGTGGGAGCTGTGGCAGAGATTAGAAAAAAAAAGATTTTTTTATCATAAAAAAATTCAAATGAATTAAATTTTTCTATCGGTTGAACAAGTATCCTTTTTTTTAATTTCAAACCTGTAATAATTTGTTATTACATGTAAATTTAAATGGTCCACTGGTGTCGCTGGAAAATGGGAACTTCATGTTAGAATTGTTCATGAAAGTAAGATAAACTCTTTCTTAATTTCCTAAGCACAGGTTCCTTGTAAAGAGTTAACGGTTTCTTAACTCAGCAAAAAAAAGGTAACGGTTTCGTAATTACTTTGTCAACTCACACTACTCAAAACTCAAATAGTAGATGTAGATCTGAACAAACAAACAAAGCAAGTTGCTTTTAATACTATTGACTAATAACAAACTCCTAACGACCACATGGTTTTAGGAAGAGATAAGTCTCTCATCTTAATATTATTATCAACTCAAAATGTTTCTTAACCTAAAAACACCAAAACTCTTAATTCGTCATCATAGGCAAGCTATTACCTTTTTATGGCTTATTAGCTCACTAAATATATCATCCCTTACTTTCGCATTTATTTTACAAGTATGCACTATATCTGTTAAAACTTTTACAAGGTAATTTACTATGATTCAATTGAATTAATAACTTATGAAGCCAAATACACTCCTTATTGATGTTATCCTCAGGGTGGAATTTTTTTAAGCTTACAAGCAAATTCAATGCTTTTCTTTTAATATTGTTCACTGGAATTTGCTAAACCACTACTAAATCTAAACTAATCTTTACCAAACTCAAAACCTAACTTGTTGGAAGATGATAGATATGTGAATCAAGAGATGGGCACATGGGTGACTAGGGTGGGCCACCGACTTTTCTAAAATTTTATTATATATATATATATATTAAAAATTAAAAAATAATTTGACAATAAAAAATGTTACATTACATAATATAATATGATATAATATTTTTTAATATTACATTAAAAAATAAGATAAAATATTTTTGAGATTGCATTATATAATATAATAAAGATCTTTAAGATTACATTGCATAATAAGATAAAAATATTTTTTAAGATTGCATTCAAAAATAGGATAAAATATTTTTTAATATTGTATTAAAAAATATGATAGAATATTTTTAAGATTATATTGTATAATATAAAATATCTTTAAGATTGCATTACATAATATGATAAAATATTTTTAGGATTGTATTCAAAAATTGGTTAAAATCATATGTTTAAATTAGTATAAATAAAAACATAATTTTGTGTTTATAGTATGCATTCCATTCCAAATAATATTAGAACTTTAGAGAGTTTATGTTTCCATCGTTAAGAGAGAATTGTTATAAAACTATATAGAAGTGTTTCACAAATGTGATTCTTAACTCTCCATCAGGATTTAAAAGTACATATTTATTATCAAAGTGGAGTTGTCTATTATGTTGATTATTCAATTTGGACATTGTGATTTTTTATCTAATTGAGTTTTTCACACTAAAACTGATTGTGTCTTCTTTATCTCTTTATCTCTATATTATTGCTTTGAGTTTGATTTTAAATTGTCATTAAACTTTGTCAATTTATTTATCAACCTATTTTATTTGTATTTTACATGTATATAGTTTGCGATTTACCTATTTTTATATCTTAAATTTATATTATTTTAAAATATTTTTATTTATGATATAATTTTTTATGTTCGACTCTTTCAATTAAATTCCTGTGTCCAATATTGATTGATTCATTTTCCATCGAGTCTAGGTACATGCTTATGCTATTCATCTCCACCCTCGTTAAAATAACACCTTAAGATTAGTGTCTCTATCTCTCCTGCTACAAAAAAAATTGTCAAACATGCTCTTATTCCAGGATGTTTCGGATTGTGGCGTGATATACTTGTCAACAGTGGGATGTTTACAATACTATTACACATGTATTTACAAGGAAGAATCCACGGGAAAAAATAAATATATTGCAATGTGCATTTTTTAATAGAATAAATAAAAGATTTTTTTTTTAGGTCATCGGTTAAAAAAAATTAAAAAAATTATTTATTGTGAAAATTATTAAAAAAATGTATAAAAAATTATAAAGAATATAATTCTATGTATTTTAATAAAAAAAATATTTTTTTAATTAATATCCTAATAACACGAGTTATCATTTATATAAATAAATAAATAAATTGCGTCGACTTTGTGAAATGAAATAGAAGTATCAAAATCACAATAATTAGTTACTTGTCAACGTGATACAAACATGTACATGTGAAACTTCCCATATAAACTTAAGATACCTCACAAGAACCATCTTAACATATAGAAAAATGTACGCATCATTATGTATAAAACTTATTTTTCTTTTCATTTTTATATTTAATCCATTCTCCATCTTTTAATTACATCATTTATCATATCATGTATTATTATTTCCTCTTTCCTTTTATACTTCTATTTATATACTTCTTGTAGGGTAAGACGATTGATTTTTTTTAATAATTATTAACAGAGACTAATATTAAAGAACTAGTTTGAAGTGGAAGAAAGGGGTGAACACAGTTGAATTGACCTTGCTCGATTCCTTCTAACAGCACTCTTCTTCTCCCTGTCATAATTCATTTGCATTTCTTGTTGAAACAATGCATCTAGAGGTATATGAATAAGTCTCACTGTCTTTCTTGGTCTGCTGTCGGTATTTGTGACATCGAAATTTCGTTCACCAGTTTTGGGTTGAATTTTGCATACCCCTCAATTATTTTTCAGTTTCCCAGAAAAAATATTGGTGTGGCTAGTCAAAGTTGTGAGCTTTTGTCCCTTTTGGTTATTATAGTTTGATTCCTTCACTTCACCAAGTTATATAAACATGCTGTATGTGTTTTGGAGTTTCAGCTAGAGACTTGGACAATTTTGGTTACTATTGTGTGCATCTTGGTCTTTGTTCTGAAGGAGATTGTTATGGGAGGGAAGAGCTCAAAAGGGAGTGGTAGGAGGTATGATTTTGGTGCTTCTTCATCTTCATGGGATAATAACTATGGTGGATACCATCCACACTCACCATCCCCTTCTTATCAAACACCTCAGCACCCCCGTGCATCAGCATCAGCTCCATTTTATGACTATGCACAGCCAAAAAGGAAGTTGGATAAGAAGTATTCCAGGATAGCTGATAATTACCGTTCTTTGGATGAGGTGATTAGATCATTGCATGTAATAGTGCTTTGTGATTTACATATATATTATCAGCAACTATTTGATCTCCTTTGATTTTTCTTGTTGTCATTATCATTGACTCTTGTTTTGTTGGGGGTTACAACATTGACCCAGAAACCTATTCTCCCTTCTATGCTAATGTGAAAGCAGTTTAAATAAAGACTTCAAAGGAAAAATAGAATCTAAGATAAAAGGAAGGGAACCAATTTAGTCCATCTAAATTGGAGATGTTTTGAATTGTTCTGCGGAAATCAGAGTTCACTTTTCTGCCTCTTCTAGTATGAGAATTGAAATATTTAAGCTCTTAATTAGTTTTAATAAATAATAATTAAAACAATCAGGACTTAGTGTAATGATAAATCAAGAAATACCTCTTTTTGTTATTTTTCCTAGATAAGAAGGGCATTTGAATCATATCATTTCTTTCTGCAACGAGTAAATCATTTAGTTCAGCAAATTAATCTACATGGCTTTAGATTCAAGCCATAGAAATTACACAAACAAGTTCAGCTGAAAGATAGGATGCTGTATGGGTCATGAATGGATAACAGCCCCATCTTTTTCTTGCTTCCTCATTGTGCATCTATGCTTTAGCTGTCAAAGAAAACTGTCAGTGTACATTGTACATTAAAAGGAGAGGGGTCTGTGAAAGAGAAAAAAATAACTATACTGTGAGTGAACTAATACCAATGTGCAGTTGTGCGGCAGATATTAGGTAGGGGTAGGGGTGCCAACTTTGTTGGGATGTCTGCACACCCTTTTGCTTAAAAAAAATTACAAATTTGCAGTGAGGTTCATTAATATTTACTACTGATTGTACCAGTAACCTTATACAGAATTGTAGATATGTCAGAATTACTACTGTTTTGGTTTATAATAATAATTTATTAACTGTGTCAACTAACTATTAACATGCTTACAACTCCAGAGAGAAAATACACAATATTTTTGTCCAATAATGAAGTAATGAACACAGGTTACTGCTGCACTTGCAAATGCTGGGCTGGAATCTTCTAATCTCATTGTTGGCATTGATTTCACTAAGAGCAATGAGTGGACAGGTGTTATCTCTTACTCAATATTTGATGCTCGAATCTTTTGTAATGAGTTATAATGCTAAATATATGTGTTACTTTGAAAATCAGGGAAGAGGTCATTCAATCGAAAAAGTTTACATGACATTAGAAGTGGTCAAAACCCTTATGAGCAAGCAATTTCTATTATCGGGAAAACTTTATCTGCTTTCGATGAAGATAACTTGATTCCTTGTTTTGGATTCGGAGATGGTAATGTCAGATATGAAACTAACTGCCTTTCCAATAAAGTTGTTCTAGTTTCCAGATTGCAAACATGATTTGTGTTTCTCTTTTGTTCATTTTCTTTCAGCATCTACACATGATCAAGATGTATTTAGTTTCTATTCAGAAGAGAGGTTCTGCAATGGGTTTGAGGAAGTTCTGACACGATACAGACAAATTATTCCTTCCCTCAAACTCGCAGGTGTTGCATTTACCTATTATTATCTTAGAAGTTTTTTAATTAGGCTCATTAAAACTTACCGCATTCATGTGACTGATGATTTCCAGCCGCACCTGGAGCCACCATTCTTGACTCCAGCTGTTCACCAGCCGTCCACCAGCTGTCCGCACATGGAGTTGTCTGCCAGCTATCTTCCAGCCTCACCTCAAGCTGTCCACCAGCTGGCCACCACCCATCCTCCAACGTTCACACCCAAACTCAGCCTATAAATAGAGGTGCCAACCTCAGTTGTAAGCATCACTTAGACACACAGAAACACCAAGAGTGAATTCATCCAAGTAGTGAGAGTTCTTAGTGAGTGTTGTGTCAGTGGTCTGAGTTTGAGAGTTTTTTGTTTTGAGTTTTGTAAATCTCTGTAATTCTATTCTTGTGAGTAATAGAAGTTATTTTTCTCTCAAATTCGTGTATACCAACACCCAATTGATCCGTTGGCCTCAACAGTGACAGGACCCACTTCATTTGCCCCTATTATTGAAATGGCTATGACTATTGTTGAGCAAAGTGGTGGCCAATATCATGTCTTGCTAATAATTGCAGATGGACAGGTAATTGTTTAATTCATATTTCATGCTGTTGAGCTGAATACTTTTAACTTTTAAGCACTTTTTGTCTGTATCAATCATCTTCGGTTTCATATCATAAATGAAGAAATTGCAAAGCTGTAGTTTTGACATTCAAGCATAGTTTTATTAGGTATTCCGTAGAAATGCTATTATCTACTGTAGCTCACCAGTTCTTAATATCACGTTACATGTCACCAATTGCAGAAGAAAACTACATCTGCACAATTCTATCAATACCTGGATAAATAATATCAGTTTGGTGTAGATATTCATTGTTTCTTCCCTGTGCTAGGGCTTCAAAAATTGATACTCAGCTTGTTGTCACAGGTGACTAGAAGCGTTGATACACAACATGGCAACTTAAGTCCGCAAGAGCAGAACACAATAGATGCAATAGTAAAAGCCAGGTAGTTTGTTAGTTTTCTCTCTAATGGTGTACCATTCTGCATTCTTATATTCCTTTAAAATTGCAGTGAGTATCCACTGTCAATAGTTTTGGTGGGAGTTGGAGATGGACCATGGGAAATGATGAGGGAATTTGATGATAACATCCCTTCTCGGGCATTTGACAATTTTCAGGTTTGGTATAATTCACCTAGCCTTTTTTACTTGCCATATTTAAATCTTCCTGTTTTACTGAATGTGATATTTTTATTTTGGCTGGATGTAGTTTGTGAATTTTACTGAAATAATGACGAGGAATGTAGATTCAACCAGAAAAGAGACAGATTTTGCCCTTTCAGCTTTGATGGAGATACCTTCTCAATACAAGGCAACCTTAGAGCTTGGCATATTGGGGTAATAACTTAATATTTCATTGCATTAAAACATGGTATTTATAGCCTGTTATGTAGTTTCTGGTGTAATAACCAATACTGAATTTGAAAATCTCATGTCTTCATTGATATACGTAGTTCACGGAGGGGACATTCACCAGATAGGGTTGCTCTATCCCCACCTCTTTATAGTAGAACCTCTTCCAGCATCAGCACAAAATCTACAAGGTCAAACAGTTTTCAGCAGAGGACACCTACACATACTAGCTGTGATAGCGGTGTTCACACAGAGACATCATCAAGTTCTTTATATGATAATAAGGTATTAAGACCATGCTTTCTAATGTAATGAATGCCTTTTTTATTAAACAAAGACATAGTTTCGCTTTCCACCCTTAATGTCATCATAATGATTCATGATCATTTGATTCATTTCTTTATCACTTGAATAGTGGTTTACACAATACACATATATGACTTGGTTGACTGCAGGTTTGCCCCATTTGTCTTACCAATGCAAAGGATATGGCCTTTGGTTGTGGGCATCAGGTAACCAATTATTAATCTTGATTCTTATATTTAGGGTTGTCTCATGTCTACAAAAGGCCAAACATATATTAAGTTTTTTCCTTCCCATGCATTTTCTCTCGTGGCAGACTTGTTGCGAGTGTGGAGAGGACCTCCAATTCTGTCCCATTTGCCGGAGCACAATCCATACTAGAATAAGGCTTTACTAGTTAGCCTTGATGCAGAAGTCCTAACAATGAAAATTTCGTCATTTCCAGAATAAGGTTAGTCATAAAGTTTCATAACCTCTGAATGTTCAATTGATGCTATTAGTCATAAATTAACGCGATTCATACGCAGGGGCTGCAAAAGGATGTGCAGAGTTGGTCTGGCTCTTTTTCACAGATGGTTTCTTGTGCATAAAAACTGCATTCACAATTTCGAGGCGAAACTTGTATTCCCAGTTACACTTAGGAAGAGCTGTTTACAGAAAGAATTGGCCTTCCCCGTTGTATATATGTAGTTCATGTGTCTCGGAAGGCGTCATGTTTTTAAATAAACTGCTTGTATTAAAATTGTTTGTATTGTTCTAAAGAGCATTTATCGTTTTGGTCGAGTCTAGATTGTCTTTCTACAAAGCATGAATCCATATATTTGATCTTTTCATGTGGATGACTGGGAAATAAAATCAGCAACTCATGAAAGTAATGTTAATGCGAAAATTAACGATCAATGTTACATGCGCGTGCATAATAAATATAAATGTGTTAGAATATTAAAGATAACTTAAATTGAGGATGAACATGCGTTTACTTACCTTACCGTGACAGAGTTATATCTTAGTTTGAGCACGGCCAAATCGATGTTCTGTATAAATTCTATAGTGCGCGTGCCCTGCCCATTCCTTTGAAAGCCTATTTTGGGTAAATAGCTTGAATAAGTGCTTATTAAATAATAAATAAGTTCTAGAGTATACAAGTACTTCCATGCAAGTTATTTCTATAATTGAAGAAAAAATGAAAATAAACTATTTTCATATAAGTTATAAGGTTTGTCATAAGTTACTATTGAAAGAAAAATGATATTTGTACAAGTTATACAACAAATTGTACAACCAAGAGAGAGAGAGAGAAAAGTTTGAAATGTAATAAATGATAGAAGAAAAAGAAATAGATACAAAAAATGTTATATAAATGTTGTATGTGTATTACATCTCAAAATAAGTCTAAATAAACTGTAAATAATATTTTCCAATACTCCTGGGAGTAAAATGAAAGCTGCCTCAACTAACTAGTTTGTGTAAACTGTAAAGTAAGCCTTTGCTGAGGCTTGTGAGAGACCTTAAAACGAAAACAGTCGCGGATCTCCCTGAACTTTTTTCTACCCAAAAAAATAAGCAATAAAATTATTCAACTTTCAATAATTATTAAAACGTCCGTTTGGTGTGTAATTAGGCTGCTGTCTCCATCTTTCTGGCTCTTGAAGTAACTTGTTTGATAACAAATCAGACTGCAAGCTCCTTCCTTCTGGCTTTTGATATGTAAGTCTGTATCTCCGTAACCATCCTCGCCAATTCTGGTATATTCCGTGATTTCAGATCTACTAAAAAGTTCTCAGAGACGACGTTCAGCATCTTTAAGAATTGAGATTTATATCTTTTATAGAGAGCAAATCCAGCCATCTGACAAAAGTAGAATTTGTTAAACTTAGCAGATCTATATATAAAAAGCACCTCAACATTCTACATTACTTACTTGCAAGAATGCATTAAGCGAAACAGCTGTGTATTGATTTGCTGGGAGTGTATTCAAGAACCTTGCAAGCCATGCCCAACCTTCTGTCAAGCCGTGAAAATTTTGACAGTTTGTAATTTCGGTCTGTTGATACAAACAAGCATGGTCAACTTGTCAGTGAAATCAGTGGTTGGCAAAACTGTCAATGTAAATCTCTCGATTTGATATTCATGAGAGACCTGAACCAGTGCACCATACATCTTCACGTATGATTCTAACCGCTTTAAATAATCTTCTGTACTCTCCATCTTTCCATCGTCTTCTCGGTAGCCAATACTTCTGAAGTATGCCTCTTTAGATTGAAAGGCAGACTGACAAAGGCAAAATTAACAATACAGATTCAACCCCAATCTATAAAATTATATTTGAAGAACGTGTGTGATCATTTAACGGAATAAATAATTACCCTCTAGCCATGATTAATGTTATAAAATTTGAGTCAAAATATTCGAGGTGTGTAGAATAAGGACAAAATATCTTTTTATGTAACTATCTCCAACATTGCAAAATTATCCTTTCTGGCTGCAGTAACTAATCATTCTATATGAAAATGTAATTTTTACATCAGAAAAGTTGGAAGCTAATGTTAACATTGTAGCAGTTAAAGAATAACCATGCTTCTTTTCTCATGAAGAAAAAAGGGGCTCAGACCTGTTATTTAGGCAAAATGTGATATTATAAGGACCAATAAACGAATTATGTAGAAAAAGATTTATTTTCCCCTTCAAATTGACTTCAAAGACGATACAAATATACAAAATACATTGCTTCCTTAACAACACAACCATACCACAATCTCTATAACACAAGGCTAGGAAGCTGCACAAGAATAAACGGCTCAGCAGTGTTTTCAAGTTCTATCAAGCTACCTTCTTGTAAACCAGGTGCTTTGGGACGGTATATATGCAAGCCATGTGAAGCGCAGCTAGCAAAATATCCATAGCATGTGGGACCTGCCTGGCAAATTATAAATGATTAAACCCCAAAGAAAATAAATAATTATTGGGAAAAAAAAATCTATATTCATTCTATCTTCCCTGTGCAGGCTAGGGATTAAACATGATGTACCTGAGATGTAACAAGAACAATGACATAGGCAGTTGCAAAGGGTAACATTAGCGGGGTTTGCAGAGTATGCAACAACCTGTAAAGTATGTTGTCAGTTGTTGGCTAACTTCGTTTACTAACAACCATAAACAAGTAACCTAATTCAACTATTTCTCAGAAGATTTTGTTCCTCATTTCAAACATTTTAAGCCAATTACATGAATTGTAGCCACATTATTTGATCACAACTAAATATGGGGGTTGATCAAGTGACTTACATATAGTTTTTAATTTTTATTGACTAGGAAAAAATTTATGATCAAGTGGCAAAAGAAATATAATAGAAAAGAAAGATGTTCATGTGGCTTAGATCTAGGCAATACAAGACATGTATGATGGGTAACTACTAGTATGAGAACTCAAAGGAATGAGTCTAAGGACTTCCCTAGTAGGATAAGTTTATGTCAAGGCTCAACCATAGGGCCTTACTTGTTTAATCTAATCTTGGATGTGCTTATTAGGAACATACAAAAGATTGTCCCTAATTGCATGATTTTCCTGGATGATATAGTTTTAATTGAAGAATCAAGGGAAGCAATGAACTCAAACTCAAGACTTCGAAGACACTTTGGAAACAAATAATTTCGCTTACATAGGAGTAAGACTAGGTATATGTATTACAATTTTAACAAGAGGAAAGAGGAATATAACTTGGAAGTAAGGATGGGAAAAGATGTCATACTAAAGGTCTATGTTTAAATATTTGGGATCAATAATATAAAATGATGAGAAAATTATGAGGATGTTACATACAGGATACAAGCAGAATGACTAAAATGGAGAAAGACAAGAAGAGTTATTTGTAACCGCAAAGTACCTACCAAGCTTAAAGGAAAGTTCTATAATACTACTATATGTTGGCAATACTCGATGGTAAGAAACATTGGGCTTCAACAAGAGAAAAAGGTAGGTGTAGCATAAATGAGAATGTTAAGATGAATGTATGATCACACAAGAGAAGACGGGATACGAAACAATAGTATAAGAGGAGATATTGGTGTAGCATCGATTGAGGAGAAGATGACAAAAAACCGGTTAAGGTGGTTTGGACATGTACAAAGGTCACTGGAAGCACATGTGAGGAGAGTAGATTGCATGGATTTTAATTCTATGAAAAGGGGGGAAAGCAAGACCAAGAAGGAGATTGAGGGAAGTTGTTAAGAGGGAACTTTTGGTAAATAATATATCTCAAGAGGTCTTTAACCAAGCCAAATAGCATCATATGATCTACGTAGTCAACCTCGCCTAGTAGGATAAGGTTTTTGTTGTTGTACACTATTTTGCTTAATGTCAAATTTTAGAAAATGTAAAAGCAACTTTACATACATTAATTTACTCATATAGTGATCCATAATCATTCTCAAATATATACTGAATTATATCACAAAAAATTGCATTAAAAAATAAATATTTTTTAAGGATTTAAAGAAAAAAGGAGGGTAATCATAACTTATCGGTATTATTTTAACTGTGAATTGATGGAAAAATAACATCCACAACAAAAGTTTTGATATTAATCTATTGTTTCTGTTGCTCTCTTTGTTCTAGTCAAATAAAGCACAATAGGAATGCTAGCGACACTCTCTTTCCAACACTCTTCCTATGATTGTCAGAAATTTCTTGAAAATCACCAATTTTGGTGGATCTCATAATTAAATAGGAGACAGAATCATTAATGATAAATGTGACCACCAAAATTGATGATTTTCAACAATTTTCAGCCAACCAAAGAGAGTGTTGAAAAGAGTGTTAGAGAGAGTGTCACTTGCATTTCTCCAAAGGAGAAAGAAACTGTAACAGAATTGGCAATGATATGAAATTACCTTTTTAGCAAATATCTCAATGCTGATTGATTGAGGACATTGAGGATGATTCAAAAGTTTAGTGAGTTCACTTGCTTTTGACCTACACAGTGTTCAAAACAGTAAACAGAAATGTGTCACTAATTTCCTATTTAAGGATAGGGAGTGCCTTTATTTGGAATAAAATCCTAGGACATAATCTATTTCATACAGATATTCTTGTTACTTTTGGGCAGGTTGAAACTTTTCTTAAACAGTTTTGCAACAGAAACGGATAGAACATAAAATTTTGTCCCTTAAATTTTTTTAAGGTACAAGAAATAATGATAAATTAATAAATAGAATTATGTGCATTAGCGAAATTAAAATATTCACTTCACCTGACATTGTCACTTATGCCCCTTATTTAACTTATATTCCGGGAAATATGACCCTCGCGGCGGGTACAATCCTGAACAGATGTAGACACAAACAAGGTACAGCGTCAAAAACACAGAATGCTACTGGAAGAGTTAGTAATCAAAGTGAGATGAAGGACAAGCAAATTTCTTGTGCTGCAAAAAAATTCAAGCCTCAGACATGAAGGTGCTCATAAAAATCATGAAAAGTATACATACATTAGCTACATTTTTTTTTATCAGCAAAATAAGAATATATATTATAGTAGTAAAATCAGTACAAGTGGTACTGTTGTATTTACATAGAATAGCTAGAATAATATTAAATTTAAAAATATGATAGCGATAATCAACGAAAAAGTTAGTATTGCTTCTTGCATGTAGGATAGAAAACCTTAAGATAAACATTCCCAACACTAATTGAGAGAAGCTTGCATTTGAAGATTTCTCCCAGTTTTCCCTGCTGTAGTCATCAAAGCTGGACCCTGGAATACTAATTGAATATGTGGGACTAAACGGTTGTGTTGAGCTATATGCATGATGAATTGGGCTACTTTGCCTGCTAAAAATTGGACTTGTTTGATTTACCATAGCTAAAGGGCTCTTGTTTATTTGATGCAATGCATTTTCGTCTTGACTTATTGCTTGTTGCAGTTGTAGCATTTTGCTGTACGTCCCTCCTTGCCCATTGTTCAGTTGGAGTAGTTCATCATGGGAACCAGATTCAACCACTCTTCCAGATTGAATAACTACAATTGAATCAGCTTTACGAATTGTGGATAGCTGATGCGCTATGATGATTGTTGTTCTGCCTCTGGAAGCCTTATCAAGGGCATCTTGCAATAGTCTTTCGGATTGTGAATCCAATGCACTTGTGGCTTCATCTAGTAGGAGAATTTTTGGCTCTCTTATTAAAGCCCTTGCAATGGCAATCCTTTGTTTTTGCCCTCCAGACAATTGAGCTCCGAATTGTCCCACCTGAACAAAAAATTGCAATTTAAGTAATCAAATTGAACAATATAAAATAACAGTGTGTTTAGGATCTTGCTAATCAAAATTAAGTGGGATAAGAAGTATGGAATGGGACAGAATTCATATCTTACTTGAGTTTCATATCCATTAGGAAGTTTAACAATGAAATCATACGCATTTGCTGCCTTTGCTGCGCTTATAACAGTTTCCATTGAAGCTCCTTCCTTCCAAATAGAATGTTCTCCCTTATGGATGTTGCAAAGAGAATTAGTTCCTGATTTACCAGTCCCATCTGGGACCTTAACCACTTAATGTGGAGTGTCTGTATATCATATCCATCAAGCAATATCTCACCCACTAAGTGAAGTTGTCCAACAGATATATAAGCTGCACTCCAAGAACTGAGGCAGACGATGTGGGACTTCCTAACACCCCCCCTCCACAGATGCCTGCCAAACAGGCGAGCCTACTAGAATAGGCAAGAACTAAGATGGGCTATAGGCTCTGATACCATGTTAGATTTTAACTTAAAACCAATTGGCACTAACTAAGATGGGCTATAAGCTCTGATACCATGTTAGATTTCAACTTAAAACCAATTGGCACTAAGTGAAGTTGTCCAACACATATATAAGCTGCACCCCAAGAACTGAGGCAGGTGATGTGGGACTTCCTAACACTCCCTCCAACTAGGCCTACTGTTTTACCTGCCTGCACTTTCAGATTGAGTCATTGGAGAACCGGTGCATCTGGCCTTGATGGGTAACTAAACTCAACCTCTTTAAATGTGATCTCTCCTCTTGTATGTGTTAAGACCTTTCCTTTTTCTTTATAAGAATTTATGGTTGGCACTCGGTCAATCATCTCAAAAATTCGGGTAGTAGCTGTTGTTGCCTCTAATATGAAACCAAGATTTGGGAGTGCACTCATCAGAGACCTGTGCATTTTAAATTGATTAACAGTCATAGCAAGTGTGAAGTCCAATGGACAAGAGAAGCACATTTTTTTCCAATTCAATATTAGTTCATTTCATATGTACAAATCTAAATGAGAACAAAAATAGGTTCCTACAAATAAAAATATGTTGGATTCAAAACCTATATATTTCAGTTTATGTAGTAATATCAACATGTTCTCCCCAAGAGTCTTTATCTTAGCAGAATGTCTCCTACAAAGTTGTTATATATATTACTTAGCAAAAAAAAGAAAAAGAAAAGGGGGAACATTCTGATGATGCTTACAGTCCTCCCCAAATGATGCATATTTCAGCACAAAACACAGGGCCACCACTTTCTCCTTTTGTCCTGACCAGAACACTACCAACCCAAGATTGGAATGCCCAAGTAGCATATAGCAACCCAAAGCTACCAATAATCACTCCCTTGGTTTGACCTAGTTTTATGCCAATCTCCATACTTTTCTGAAGACCAGAGTTGAACGCTTCTAGTGTCTGCTTCTCAACTACATATGAATAATCGAATTGATGAGACTGTTTGTTCAGCTATGCTACCAGCAACTCCATATGCATCCTTCATTTTATTTCCCAGCTCTTTCATGGTCTTCCCAAATATGATAGCTGGCATGATCATTATGATTGAAAATGGAAAAGCAGTTAGTGCAAGTCTCCATGAAAGGAAGAGTGCCACTACAAAGCTAGAGAAAAATGCTGAGAGGTGACCAAGACAATTGGGCACCTGCAACCAACACATACAAATTATTTTTACCACAAAGGATAGAAAAGAATAAGGAGGAAGGTTCTATTCTATAAATAATTAAGTACTAAATATACCTTATCAGCCATGGTATCTTGTATTGTTTGAGCATCAGAAGTTATGGTGGCAATAACTTGAAAAGTTGAGGAAGAGTCAGTTTGCTTGTCGAAGAAACCACCTTCTTGCCTTAGGACTGATTTAAGATATTCAGTTCTCATGCGGGAAGTTTGTCTTTCTGCTGTTCTTGTCCAACATACCCCTTCTGCAGGACAAATATCATGCATGCATTCTCTTGAAATCAATATTGAACTCTTACTACATGAAAAGTAATTATTTTGCTGACTGAGCATATTTCAATTGGTTAAGGTGGGACATGAATTTAGGCAATTGTCAGTTCATTGAGTCAGGTCATTATATCCACTTGTCAATGTAACCAAAGAAAAAATGAAAAAGGTAATAATTACTTTAGCTGGACAAGGATTTTTTTTCATATATTTACTTACACCAAGAAAAAATCATTAATGATGTTACACATATCCATGATTAATCTGCTAGAGGAGACAGAAAAAAGGGTAGAGTTCAACGGCCCACGTTATCATTAACAATGGAAAGTTGGAAACCAAATATCCAAAATTTGCAGCAATAGTTACCTATAAAGGAGGACAGAGCAACCCCAATAGCAACACCCAGCAGCCTTAGAGCGTACTGAAAGAATTATGACAGAACTTTTGTCAGATGTTTTCAAGCAAATGAAATTTTGGAATGTAAAAACTATATTTTATAATTTATACTATTGTTGAATATCATCATAACTACTAGTAGCAGGAAAAATAACAAAACCATGACTTTGAAATTTTTGCATTTACTTCTGTTATCATCTGTCTAGAATGAATGGCTTCAGTTAATGACCTCACGTACTAATGATTAATTACCTTGTCTATAACATGGTTGGACACAGAATGTCCAGATCCACCAGCATAACCATCTATCAAACTGCCAAGAACAAGCATTGTCATAGGGGTTTGTAGGCCACCTCCAATGCAACCCAAAGTCCCAAAGACTAATAGCAATTTGTCAGAGACAACTGCCAAATTGCCACGTTTGGCAAAAAAATTTGTCAAAATGTCACGGATCTGAAAATATTTGTCAAAATGCCATGCTGGCAAATTCGCTGGTCAGAGAAGCGAAATTCGTGGGCCACGTGGCGTTCCGCGATTTGAACACGAAATTCGCTGGGGGTCCAGCGAAATCTGACACGTCAGGCCTTTAATGCCACATGTCACGCCCTCATAGTTCGCTGGGGGGGCCTGCGAATTACGTGGCATGTGCCACGTGTCAGCTCCCCATTGGTTGTAAGCAATATATTTAAAATTTAAAAAAATGCGTAGAAACTTCGGAAGGCCATAACTTTTGACTGGGATGTCCGATTGAGGCGAAATCGGTGGCCACGCGTTCGTAATTGATGTTATTTTTTAATTTGTCAATTACTTCTCTGAATTTCGAGCATTTTGACATATCGTACGCCTCCATCGGAAATTTCTATCAAAAGTTATGGCTGTTAAATTGATAGTGCATATAAACATCAAACTACGATATTTTTTGTTAGGAATGTCCGATTGAGGCATACAATATGTCAAAATGCTCAAAATTCAGAGAAGTAATTGACAAAATAAAAAATAACATCAAATAAAGTAATTAAATAATGAAAAAAGCAGAGAAAAATGAATTTTTTAAGTGATTGAAGCTTAAATCGTAATTTTAAGGCACTTAGAGGCCTCTTTTGGGAAAAAAATTTTGGGTGGGACTTGCCAACAGCATCTCCTCTCAATTACGAACGCGTGGCCACCAATTTCGCCTCAATCGGACATCCTAGTCAAAAGTTATGGCCTTCCGAAGTTTCTACGCATTTTTTAAATTTTAAATATATTGCTTACAACCAATGGGGAGCTGACACGTGGCACATGCCATGTAATTCGCAGGCCCCCCCAGCGAACTACGAGGGCGTGACATGTGGCATTAAAGGCCTGACGTGTCAGATTTTGCTGGCCCCCCAGCGAATTTCGTGTTCAAATCGCGAAACGCCACGTGGTCCACGAATTTCGCTTCTCTGACCAGCGAATTTGCCAGCGTGGCATTTTGACAAATATTTTCGAATCCGTGACATTTTGGCAAATTTTTTTGCCAAACGTGGCAATTTGGGAGTTGTCTCAATTTGTCAAAGCCATCTGCATAACGGAAAAATCCATCTCTGCTTCCCATCTCCCAGGTGGGATTTCTATGCCTCAAAATTCTCGACCTCTTGAACACCTTATTACAAAGTTATAATAGGTATCTTTTCTTTGCTCGTTTTACGTTATAATTTTCTATTTAGAGCTTATTTAATGCCATTTGCCAAATGGATTGAGAGCTATACACATGATTTTAACATTTGCCGGCACTTGTTTGCTAATCATGGATTCATCAATTACTGTCACTATATGAGACATCTTTATAGTTTGAACAAGAAACTCTCTTTGCTTATGTTATTTTGGTGTTACTTATATGGTTTTGATCACAACGAACACATATAATGTACAGACATGAACGACGAGGAAGATAAGTTAGAAAAGGAATCTACCCCAAATCATGATCATTGAACCAATCGAAGTGTAATTGAAAACTAGGACTACTATGTCATTGGCAAGATAGTGTCTTGTAGTGTTCTACACAATTTTTGATACTGCTAGACTGAATGTAATATTAATGAATAATATAATCAAATCTCACTCAGTGACAAATCGACTCTTGAGTCTTGAGTTACAGTACATTTCTTTCATTATTTTATTATTATTATAGAATAATGAGAATGAAAGTTCTCCCTCTTTCGTTTATTCCTTCTTCGTCCTTAATTACCACCATTATGTTCTACTAGTAGTACTTTTATATAAGCAAAATAAGTACGAAATAACGAAGAGGTGTATCCTCGCGACAAAGTTTCCAAATACAATAAATAACCATAAAAAAGCTTGATGATATTAGTATAAAAAAAAAATAGAAAGTGTTATATGATTATTCAAAGTCTCAAAATAATTAGCTTAGTTTAGTGGAATAACTTTTGGCAAGGAGCAAGGCACATAAAAGACAGGGCATCCGTACAAATGATGTTTCCAAAGTAGTTCGGTGTCCAAGTATGTAAAGCTTTAAATTAAATTAAACTTACCATTTTTATCGATTTCTAAAAAGTAAGGTATTTATTTATGGAATTGTTCCAAGTGGCCAACCGTGTGACCTTGATTGCATCAAAAGTACATCCGCGCATGCCTCAGCCACAGTTTCCACGGACCTTGTTCCATAGTCCCTTCTCGCCATTAGAACTAATATTATAATACATAATTAATTAAATGTTTAAATATATTTTTAGTTCTTTAAATACAGAAATATTTTTTTTAATCTCTTAAATTAAAAGTTACTTTTTTAGTTTCTAAAATTGACCAATGTATTTTTTCAGTTCTTTCATCAAACACCGTTAACGGAGTCTGTACTATTTTATAACTTAATCCTTGAATACGATTTCTGGAAGCCAAAAATTATTAGAATATGTTAAAATATAAAAACATACTTAGCTCTATCTCTCTCCCCCATCATGGTATAGTTCTTCTTTTACTTTTTAGTTAGTGAATCAGAAATCCTATTTCTCTCTCCATCCATCGTAGCTCTCTTCAGACCCCATATATACCAATTCCCCTCCACCGTCTCCCTCTGCCTCCTCTCCATCTCCTTCCTGGTGGTGGAAGCCCGCAAGTGTCATCTTTAAATGTGTATTTGGTTGTGAAGAAATAAAAGAAAAATAAAGAGATATTTTCAAATTTATGTGACAATCTCACTTTTTTCCCTCAATTTTAATTCAAATATTTTTTTTATTAATTTTCTTTCATTCTAAACTCTTCCATACAATCAAAGTTGTTCTAAAAAATTAAACAAATATTCTCACAAATTAACATTTATCAATAAAAAAAATATAAGTGTAATCAATATTTTAAAATTTAAAATAGTAAAAGTTAAAAACTACATATATCTTTATTTATTTTTTAAACTATAAATAAATATTCCTTCCATTCCAAAACTATAGATACTTTAACATTTTACTTTTGTTCCAAAGCTGCAAATGTTTTACAAATTTAAAATTAAATTCACAAATTCTTTTCAACTATATTCTTGTTTATAATTATTAGTGCATTGAATATTTTTATTATTTAAGATAAACATCAATAATTAACCACTTATCAATGAGAATGTCCACTTAACATTGTCTTTAAACTCTTTATTATCCAAATATTTTATGGTTAATGATGATTCCAAAAACATTATTAAATAGGAATATTTTAGTCTAAGATTTTATCAATTAATATATTTTTAATGGTTATTTTATTTAGAAAAAAACACACGCGAAAAATGCGGACGTGGCATTTTCTTTTGGGTGCAAATAATAACACGTTTCTGGGATTAGTACCCGTCCAAAAGGGATTCTTCATAAGAATAGAGTGAGAAATATTCCTTGATAAAAAGGAAATTTTTATTTACAAGATGAATGACATATGGAGAAATTTTTCATATAAAAAAGATAAAACAAAACGACTATATTATTTGAAAGAACATAAAAACAATTGAAGAAAAAAATCTATTTTTTAAAAATAATTAAATTGTATAAAAAATTTTGAGTAAATAGTTGGTGCACATATAGTATAAATACTTTTGATACTAAAATTCAATTAGAAATTAATACGTATGTTATTTATTTTTATTTTTATAATAATCATCTTAAAAATTATATTTATTACGATTTTTTATTGATCGATAAAACTTTTTATGTTAATCGTACATTGAAATTAATTTGTTTTATATCAATCAAATTAATAAATTTTATTAAAAATGAAAACTTATTTATTTTGTTGTTTCTTGGTTTTAGGATATAAACAATATATCTAATATCTAATTTAAAAGAAAAACTAACCCAATTCACACAAAGCTTATTATTTTGCTAGGCCACCAACCAACTAATCAATTATTCTCCTACACTAATCAAGTACTTGACTTAACTTATGTTACTACCTCAAATTTGCATGTATCGTCAACGTTCTTGTATCAAAGGTATTATTTGTTTATATAATCGATTGATCATCACAGTTTTGTCTCTTGTAAAAAACGATTCAATGAATTGAGAAAAAATTTATGACCTCAACTTCGAGCGATGTAAAACTTTTGTGACTACCAGAACAAGTTTCCTAGTTGAGGTTAAGGGGCAAGAGTGGTCTAGGTCCTTCTTCTAGCATCAATGTTTTTCAATCTAGCATGGTTAAGGTTCTCGTCTTTGATGTATTGTCCGCTTAGATGCTCGGTCGACCATCACATTTTTTTCATTATAAAAGGCGCATTGGTGGGTTGAAAGAAAAAAGTATTTATAAGATCTCGACACCTAAGCAATATAGAACTTTTGTGGCTAACGAAACAGCTTATATTCATGAAGGATGATTTTAAGGAAATTATCATCAAATTATCCATATCTAAAATCATATAATTACCTTTATTTAGGACTCTCAGCTTAATGTGTGCTTAGATGAGTGTTGATAAAATTAATTTTGATTATAATTGATTTTAAATTGTTATGATTTATGTTTCAATAATTTTAAAATAAAATTTAATATAATTTTTTATCTAACACAAAAATTACTTAAAATTATTTTATTTCAGAATTAATTCTAAATTATTATTTAACATAAAATCAAACATATAAAAATTTATGTAAAATCAATTTGGTATCAAATTCTACCTACCAAAAGTCTTTGCAAGTGCAATTCTAATTCTAACTCATGAAAGAGAAGTCGAGAACCACAAGTGAAGCTCCAATAAAACAACCTGTAGCAGTTCCTGCAGTAGTTCATTCAGAACATTTAGCTTCTTAAATAAACAATGAAAAATGATAGTTTAATTATATGTATTTTCTTCCCATATAGTATATACATTTTCTTTTGTCTTTGATTGCTAACATCTAAGTCTAACACATGCGACGAGATTTGGGGGTCCGGTGAGAAATTGGTCAAAAACAGACAAGGTGGGAATGGGCAGCATAAATTGAGTTATGATATTAACTATACGAGGTTTGAGTTGGGAAGAGGGGAGGGACCGGTGATGACGTGTGTGGCATCAGGTGGTCCACGTGTCAAAACCCCAGAGCATCAAAGAAAAGAACAGGTGAAAAACTGACAGAGATGTGAAGCGGGTGGTGGTGGAGGTCGCAGACGAAAGCTACAGAGCATTAAATGGGTGACCAATGCAGGACAGGTGTGGAGAATATCATGGTCCACAAGGACAACTCTCCAATGCTTTCTTTGCTTTAAATCATATTTATATTCAAATAACAAGACTTACATCAAATTAACATTATTTTTTTCCTATGTCTCTTCCCTCTCCTAAACAAAAACAGTGTTATTTAAACTTGACTATTCTCTTGACTTAAAGTCAGAAAGACTATCGAAGAAGAATATTTTATCTTTTTTAATCGGTTTTTTTTTTTTTATACTTGCAAACTCTCGTATTAGACCTTGTCTGTTAAAATATCACACTCCTTTACTTGTAGTACTAGTACTGTTTATAATTAATATTTTTAATTTGAAAATATTTTCCTTGAATATCTGACAATTAGTAACAAAAGAAATGATAAAAAAAAACATAATTAAGAAAGGTCTTGTTAAAAGTGATCAACCAATTTTTTTTACATACATTTAAAAAAATATTGATATATATATATATATATATATATATGTAAAAGCAATATCTTTCGTCCATCGTAATTTTTTATCTCTTTTTTCTCACGTTATATTATATCTCTTTTTTTTCTCCATTTCTTATTCTCATGTACTAGTATCTCTTTCTTTCTCCTACCAACTAAAAGTAAAGTGTACACTTGTTATATCACTCATCGCTGTTTTAAGAGGTTGTCACTTGGGAGTTGTGACTGTCCTCTCATCTCAGATGCATCTTTGAAAATTCAGATATTGTTAATAGTACATGCATTCGCCCGACACTTCTGCCACTTCATTCCTTGCTTTTTGATAGAAACATATTATCTATTGATCACATAATTAAACTATTTTATTTGATTTTCTATTTAATTTACATTAACATGTAGGTCTCTGCCTGTAAAAAAACACATGTAGGTCTCTGATTTTATTTTATTTTTAAACAAAAGCTATGTTTGGATGTAATTAAAGAAAACACAAATAACAAATGTATTTCCTATTATTTGGTTGAAAAATAGAAAAAAAAGGAATTTTTTAAATTTTTCTTCTCTTTCACTTTCTCTCCAATTTAATTTTCCTCTTATATTTTATTTCATCTATTCCAAATAAACCATTATTAGTACCTGATTAAAAAAATTAAATAATTTAGAAACCTAGTAAACAATTAAACTAACAATTTGATCACTTAACTATTTGAAAATTTTCAATTACCTTAATGTAACTTCAAACAAAAATATATCTAGGAGGAACCCAATCAATGATTAAAAGTTCAAAGACCCAATTACAAAATTTCAAAATAAACAGACTTATTTAAAAAATTCAAATAATTTAGACACCTATATTATTCAACTAAAGCGATTTTCAGGTCTCACATGCTCTTTATGCTGTAACTAAACGGAAAATATAAAAATATCAATCAAAGAAAACTCCCTTTGCAGTGGAGAAATCATTTTTGTAATCCAACTAATTTTGTTAAGAAAGTTCAAGTTTAATTAAATATATTATGAAATGAAAAATTGGTTGCTTTTCCAGTTCTAATTTGAATAGTTTATTGATAAGTTCAGTTCTTAAGAGACGAACAATTTCTTTTTTACAGTTTTCACATTAAAGTTTTTACAGTTTTCACATTAAAGTTAAAACTCATAATTTCATGTTTATTATCTAAATCTCCTACATCGACCCCATTCAAATAAATGTTTATTATCTACAGTAAGACAATCGTATATGTTCATGAAACCTTTCTATTCCACTCCTAGCTACTACTGGTTTAGTATTTAGTTTGGTCGTAAGGCAGAAAATAAAAAAAATTAAAAAATGGTGTGAATTCCATTCTTTTTATCTACTTTAATTTAAATATATATTTTTAATTCTTTTCTGCTCTTTTTCTCTACTACACAATCAAACCCACTCTAAACCTAGTAATAGTAAAGAACTAACTAAAGTTTCTATGTTCTCTTTAAAGTTTTCTATCTATAAAAAAAAAGAAATGATACATCGAAATTCTTGAAAATTAAATAGGCAAACTAAATACTACTACAGTACATCTGAAGCGGCAGAACCTACAACTACAAGGCTACAGACAAGTGATTGAAAAGAAAATGAAAAAAAGCTACAAATTCAATTTCACTAGACAAAAGCAGGAAACGAAAATATTTATAAAAAAAAAAATGAAGAGATATTGGAGGGAAGGTGAGCAATGAGCAGCAACAGGTTCAGTTGAGAGATAGAGAAATGGTTGCTGTAGTTGTAGGTAGGTTGGTTGGTTAAGGTACGAAGACGAACACAGGTGTGGGTCGTTGCTCAACCACCTTAAATGCTTTGTCTTTCACAATCACAACACTAGCTACTACCCTTCAGAACTTCCTCCACCCACTTCTTCATTTGTCTCATCATCATCATCTACGCTGCCACTGCTGCTGCCGCCGCCGCCACTTGAGATGGCTTGTTGTTGCTGCTTGTTCCCCACTATTGGAATTGGCTCCGTCAGTTCTTTCCCATCTCGAGGCGGCGAAAACACCACTGGCAAGTAATGCTCCATCTCGCATGGGAACTTTGAGTTCTTGAAGTGCTCTTTCAATGCTTCCAAACCCTTCATTTCATTATTCATTTACTTTTAAATCAACAATATCAATTTGTTGTACTAATTCCAGTATATTTCCAGGAAATTCTAACTAATATCTTAAACAATATTGGTTAAAAATCTTAAAATAAAATTATTGAAAAATAACAATTCTTTAATATTCCTATTATATCCTCCAATAAGTTTTCCTATTATCTTTATGATAAGTTTTAAATATATTTTATATTTTCAAGACGATAAATGCTTTTATTTTTCATTCAATACATAAAAAAATAGTTTGAAAATTTGTATGAGAATATAACACGAGAATTTAGCATTACTCATAAATATATAATACTGTGTCACACTTAACATTTAATACTTACATCTCAAATTATCAAATATGAGAAGAAAGAAAATATTCACGTTAATTAAAAAGTTACTTAATTACATTTAATTATATCAATTTCAATTAAAAGTTAATTTTTTTAACTTTTATTGGAAATTAATGTAAGGAATAAAAATGTACTATTATTGAAACTAAAACTTTAATTAAACGAAGAACATTTTAAAAATAATAATATTAAATGAATAAAAGTTAATTACAAATTTTTTATATTTGAGATTAAGAAAAGGTGTTTTTTTTTTCCTATGTAATAATATGAATAGCGAAATAGTAGTACCTGAACTCTAGCATAGGTGACTTCGCAGATTTTTCTTGAATTGAAAACCTCCCAATGTTGAAGATGGAAGGCCTTGTGGAGCCTGAGTGTTGCCTCCCGGGAAGTCATGTTCACAAAACCATATCCCACGTTGCACTTGTTGCTGTTTCAAAACATAATAATAATTGATACATTTTTGCTTGGTGGGTAAATCAATTAATTAGTTAAATACGTAGGATTGCACGCATGGAAATGGAAAAAATACTTGAAATCAATGGGAAGGTACACGAAGTCGTAGGAGGATAGAGGCTGCTGCTCATCGCCGTCTGCAATCTGCTCGTTGCAGTGTGTGCAGTGGTTATCCAGCATGTTTAATAGCAACTTCTGACTGCAACAAGTCAAAACCAAAACACATAACTCGTAATAATATATATATAATTCTCAAATACTACATTATACTTTAATTTAATTTCATACTCATTTTTTATACTATCATTGTACTTTAGCACATTTTACAGTGCCTTTCTCTCTCTCTCTCTCTCTCTCTCGAAGCTTTTATGCACTGTTTCGTTTGTATGATTATAAAGAGAGAAAGGGTATCTTCAAAAAAAGAGAGAGAGAGGGAAGTTCGATTGGTCATTGCTCAAACTCACCACCCTTTTCTAGTTTCTAGTAACAGGAGCACGAATAGAAGAAGAAAATGAAGTAGATATAAAGAAATGAAAAACGGACCTGTACTTGTTGGGAATGTTTTTGATCATGACAGTAGTTCTAGTATCTTTGGGACCAGATTCTACAATGGCACCCTCTTTGATTAGAAACCTAGTTTCGTGTTTCTTCGCTTGTTTTCCCTTCCAGTGCCTACTTCTAGGTACTTGTTGTTGTTGTTGTTGCTGCTGCTTGGTGGTGGTTCCTACTACTAGAGTGGTATCGCAATTGTGCTTTCTGCTAAGATTCCTCCGTGTGGGGCCATGTGAAGAGTGCTGCACTTCAACTTCAACTTCAACTTCTCCGGTCAAACTCAATGATCCCATTTCCGCATCAATAGATCCCGCACTCTTGTTGGGGCTTCCCGGTGATTTCTTTTGAGACGAATGCAAGCGAGGAGCAGCAAAACGACGTCGCGGGGAAGGAGGAAACGGTGGTGGTGGAGGAGGAACGTTGAAAGGTGTGGTTTTGGAAGGAGGAGAATGATGGAAGAACTTGCGGGTGTGACCACCGGGTCTACTGAACTCAATCACAACCTGTTTGCCGTGAATTTCCTTGCCGTTCATGTGCTTCAAGGCCTTGGCGGCGTCTCTTATGTCGAAGAACTCCACAAATCTCTGATTCTTTTTCCATGGGGTATCTCTCAATTCCTTTATGGGACCTATATATGGGTTTCGATTGAACCAACCACCAACAATTTTTTTAAGAAAAAAAAACAAAAAAAAAAAGTGGAGATAGAAAAAGTCCAAGATAAAGACGTGACAATCCTATTATTATTATTATCATCCCAGCAAGCATCACCTTAAAAAGTTCCTCCAGCATGTATGAATTAAGAGAGGAGAGAAAACAGACGCGGATAAGATTTCCTCCGCTAACAAAACTAACATGCTATCAGGTAATGAACAAAAAAATAATGAGAGAGAGAGAGAGAGTAGGTACCGAAAGGTTGGAAGAGACGACGGAGTTGGACGGTGGAGAGGTTGGGGTGGAGGTTGAAGATGACGAGGGTGCCTTGGTTGTGGGCGTCGGGGAGGGTGTTGGAGGAAGGGAGGACGTAGTGGGCGGAGATGGGGCGGGCCGAGAGGAGGGGCGGGCTGGGGTGGAATTGAGGGAAGTGGAGGTGCATGGAGCGGATGGCGGCGAAGGTGGACTCTGCATGGCGGAGGTCGAAGAAGTGGACGGTGAGGATGCCGTGGCAGAGGGCCTCGGTTTGGAGGGCTCTGATGTCGCCGAAGGCCTGAAGTTCTGCGCGGAGGGCGGAGTGAGAGGTGAGTGGGACCGGCGTGAGGAGGAGGGAGCGGGTGGAGGAGGTGGAGAGGTGAGGGGGAGGGAGGGGTAGGGGAAGAGGAAGAGGAAGAGGAAGAGGGTACCATTGGCATTGAAGATTGATGGTGTTAGTGGGTCTGAACTCCTCTGCTCTCGGGTCTAATTTACCCGGGAAGCGGACAATGATCCCGGTTTCTCCCATTCAAATGATGGACTGCTACTACTACTTCCCACAATCTCGCTCTTTTTCACTTCTATTATGCTGTCTCACATACACACTCAAAACTCAAAAACAGAGAGGAGACACCACTCTCTCACTCACTTCATTCTCTCCTTTCCTATCCAACCCAAAGTTGCTAAAAATGTACTTTCCCACCTAATGCCGCATCCCCTTTTACTTTATTACCCCTCTCCCCTCTCTTTTCTCCCTTTGCACACCACAGCAACTGAGTTGGCCACTCAGGCTCAAGGACTGACCATTTAGGTGCTTTTGGATCATTATCCTTCTCATTCTTTTTTTTTTTTTTATATGCTACAAATACTTATAATTCACTATTATTATTAATTTGTTCTGCTAAATTGAAAAGTTCGAGCATGTCTCTCATAAATATAAGTGTCTTCCTAACCTTTTAATTAAGAAATTATAAAATAAAAATATCCATTATGTAAATTATAAAATATATTATAAACAATACAATTTTTTTGTCTTTCATAAAATATTTTTAATTTAAATTTTTTAACCAATATCTTAAAACAATTGGCTAAATATAAATATATTGGTTGGATAAATGTAAACATTACACTTTTTTGAACATACTCTCTTTGGTTAAATTTTTTTAAAAATATTTTATTTTCTTTCATTCCACTTTCACCCCAATTATCTCTCTAACTTACTCTTTAATTTTTATCACACCATCTATCACATTTATTACTTTCTCTTTTTACCTTCTTTTATTTTCTTCCTATCTCTCTTATTTCCACCTTCATATCCACCCCAAAATAGAGCGTATAACTCAAATTTATTAGAAATCACAAAATACAATAGGTCTCGTATCTTATTTAATAATTATCTCTCTTGATTTTATAGTTTTAATAAATTTTAACCAATAAAAAATAAATTAAAAAGAATATAGTCTAGAATATGTTCCTAACACTCATCTCAACAAAAAATAGTTTGATTCATGTCACCACTTAATCTAGTACTAATTAATTTTAATAAAAAATGATCAGATATTAAAGCATTTATCATATTCAAAATATAAACAATATTTATTATTATTTTTAAGAAAAAAAGTCAAGTTATTTGGCATGAGCCTTATTTTGAGCGGGAAAAAGAGTTCATATTCTTGTTAGCTTTTTGGAAAGAGACTTAAAATATAATTAACTATTTGTTATAATTTAGACTATTTTAAACAAACATTCAATGAGGTGTATTCAATGTGTTTTAATTTAGCTACTTTTTTTTTTCAAATATCATCCTAGAATTTAACAGAATATTAAGTCTTTTTTTTAACAAGTCCAATAGTCAAATCAGAACCCAATAAATGAATTGTTGGACTAGTGTCATATCTTCCATTTGAGTTTGCAGAGATAATTTCCTGTAATACCTTTTCATTCACATTTTAAAACCATGACGATTAATCAACTATTTAGGCTATTTTCCATTCAACGCTGAACTTGCAATTCTGTATAAAAACAACAAATGCCAAAAGAGGACAATAATAAATGGCTCCGATGCCTGCTTGGCAGCTTAGGTACCGTACTATCTCATGTGTTTGTATTTTCTACTGCTCATAATGCTTCATCCGTGAACACTTCCTTACACACTGAATTTTGTGACAGTTTTTCTTATCTATTTTCACTGCTCTCCTTTCTCATCTTATTATTAATTTAACTTAGGTCCAAAACACAGCCCATAAGTTACCTTGCGTTTGATTATTAGTAGTAATTAAGTTTTTCCTAATAATTTGTATTGGTATATTATTTGTCGAGACTCATAAAGTGAAAATTTAAAATAATATCACAATATTTGTTAAAGACACTATCAAAAGTGATCATGTCTTGTTATGTGCAGACAACTCCGGATGGCTCTTCTGTAAATAGTGGTTGGATTATTAATAAAGAAAAACGAATTTCAGCTCAATTCCCATTGTCTCTGTGGTTAAAGATACTAGGAGATTTGACGGGGGGTTGGTGTTAGCCTTACAATAAGTTTAATAATTGTCTCATTGCGTTGAGTTAGGATTCCATTCTGCAGTGAAAGATGAGATTTCTGAAGTTTTGAAGCTCTCCTAGCCTCAACACCACACCAATGCTATTTTATTCTGAGCATTTGATTCTTTGCATGAATGACACTGCCTCCATCTTCCACGTCTCCCATTTTCCGATCCTTTTCTAATCTCCATGCAAGTATTTTTTTTTTCTTTCACTACTAATACATGTTAATTTTACACAACTTTTCCATATTAACTAATTATATAATCTCATTTAATTAATAAATTACCTATAATTAATTAAGATGTTTGTAACTTTAATGTTTATGATTGAATATAGAATTAAGTAATAAGTAAGTAAATTATCAGTTATATAAATTTATGAGGAAAATATATTTTTAGTTTCTGACAGTATAGTTAAATTTGATTTTAGTTATTAAAAAAAATATTAGTTGAACTTGTGATCACCCTTACTTTTACAATAATCCCATTTACTTTTAAATTTTTCTATTAAAAATTCTTATTAATTATCTAACTTGTTAGATAAAAAAAAGTATTATTAAGCATTTTTTATGTGTCTAAGTCTAAGATATTAAACATATTTATTTTTTATGAACTATTAAAAAGATTTATAGGAAAATATTATAGAAAAAAAAAATGTAACGTGTTGCTTAAATTGTTCCACATAATTGGTACCATTTGCACAGGGCAGTAGCCAAACGTGACTTTTGTAATCTCTATGACTCTATGACTCTATCTTGTTTGGCAGATGGCACTAAACAAACAAAACCCGTTTGATGTGTGGCACTAAAAGTAAGTGAAAGCGATGTTTCCCTGCCTCTTCACCATTTTTAAGAAGGGACTACGTTCTAACAAAAGCACATTCACGTTCATATTTGTTTGGCAATTCATCAGTCAAACCTCTGTCTTTCTTGTTTGCTGCTTCTTCCCTCCATCTTTGGTTGTCCTCTCTTGTAAATAAAATAGTGCATGTTCGTTTTGGTGTTAAAAAATTAATTTTGAATTCAAAATTTAATTTCATATTTTAAAATTAATTATGAATCAAAATTTATTATTAAATTTTATAATAAAATATTTAAATATAGTTTAAAATCATTTTTATTAACAATCATATTGCAGTCAAAATATAGTTTCATCCAACGCGCCTTATTGTAGAACTCTGCTTTGCCCGTTAGATTTCCATTTCCCGGTAGAACCGTAGGAGGACATTAATATAAGGGTATTAAAAAATCATCCTACGATAGTCTCCTATTTTCTCGGTAAAATAAGTATTAAATATATTATATTTTGAACATATTAACTATATTTGTTTTTTATTTAATAATAAGAAAAATTATATATATATATATATATATAAGAATGACAAACTGGGCTGAACACAAGTTAACTTAACCTAAAAAAAATTGGTGGACAAGTTAAGTGATTCAACTTACCTTTAAATGTGATGAATTTTATTCCTCAACTTATTTTCAAAGTCAACCTCTTCCATTCCACTTAAAATAATGTGTATATATATTTAAATATGTTTAATTATTGTAAATTTAATTATAATATAATTTATAGCTTAAGCAAAATATTTATGACAAATTTTAATTATATAAAATAAATACTAATATTATGTCACGCATAATCTAAAGTATTGGTTAAAAGAAGAAGTAAATATATTTGATGTCTTAAAAATATATTAAAAAAATCAACAATTCTCATACAAATGGCAATTGCCAAACTAGAGATAGTAAGTAAAAAGATATTATATCGGTGAATCTATTTAAAATTTTCAATTATCTTGTTATTCCTGTATGATAATTTGTAGGAAGATTTCTCATTCTTTTTTCTTTACCTTTTCACTTGTTGGCATGTAATCTAGATAACCTTTTTAAAATAGAAAGATAAAAATGATAAATTGAGCAAAATAGGATATCAAAATTATATTTAAGCATTTATTTTTACATTTACAGAAAAGCTAACTATTATGTCATCTTATAAATAAGTAAAAATACCAACTTTGTAAAATGACACTTTTAGCATATGAAAGGGAGAGAGAGTGTGTGACTGAGTGAGGATGGGCAGCATTACTACACTCAGCACAGGAAGTTCATTTTTTTATTTTTTTAATCAGCAAGAAAACGAAGTTCAGTGCATGAAAAGAAAAAATAGGAAGAGTTAGTTAGAGACAAAAAGAAGTGGGATTTTGAACACCAGTGGAAGGAACCATCCTTGTTTGCTCCCTGGACCTTGTTACAAGGAATGTTTGCCGCTGCCTGCTCTAGGTAGCTATGTATGCCTATAACTTCAAACTAAAATGGGTACAATCAGACACAGACTTACTCCTATATATATATATATATATATATATATATATATATATATGCCACAATTTCTATTTTAACCGACTATGAACATGTCTAGATTATAATTCCAACAATCTCTAAGAAAAACACACTCCCGATGAAATCATAATTACATTGTGTTTGAAAATTGAAAATGATTTTAAGTCTCAAATTATATTTTGAATAATCATGATATCTCAATATCTTTATTTTTAAACATTTCATTAATACTTCTCAATTTTTTTCATCTTTATTTATTTATTATTATTATATCATTTATTATATCTATATTTCTTTCTTTCTCTCTCTCTCTTACTAGGTGTAGAATATCATAATGGATGTCTAAATATATTTTTCTTATTTTGAATGAAAGTAAAAAAATATAGTACCACTACTAAACTAGTCTCAAATTATATTTTACCAACTATATAGTCCTAAGGTGAAGTTAGAAACAATTAATTATAAATCACAAGTATTTTCTTCAGTGTTAAATTTAAGAAAAAATATTTTTTTTATCTTAAATATAAAAAAAATTAACTTTATCATATTTAATGTTAATTTTTTAAAATATCTTTTATTTAATTAAAATGACTTATTTTTATTGTTAATACTAATTTTAATGATTAATTAATTTTCTTAATTAACATAAATCAATTTTATTTTTTTTTGAGATAGAAAGGAGAAGAAGAGTTGATTTGAAGTTTGAAGTCTCGAGTCTCAATGATCCTTGGGGAGTGTTGGCGTGATGTGGGACCACGGACCAAGATATCATTTTTACCATGTCTGTCGGGTCACTGTGGCAAATCGTTTCGCAATCTTCACGTACGTGTTGCCAAAAGCATAGATTTCACTCTGTTATCTTTCCACTATAAAATTCTAATTAATCTTGCTCCTGTATTCTTCTGTCTGTCTGCTGTTTGTACAATTCAATTAAAAACAAAGCAAAAGGGCTTTAACTATACAAATAGTGTTTAATTAATGATTTTTAAGATACATAGGCAAGTATAATTAATGCATCTAATTGGGATATTTAATCATTGACTCAATTGGGTGACACAAGTTCAGTGACTAAGGTGGTGCTGAGTTAATGAATTAAAATGAGGTAAAAACTAATTAATTAATTTTTCAAATTATATGAACCCATTTCAATCTTTTATATTTTTGGCTAATTAGATGGTAAGCTGATAAGATAATTTTTTATTTATAGTCTCCATAAATTCGTGTTTACATATATTAAAATTAAAAAATGTAAATTTATAAAAATTGAAAATAAATAAAATATTTTATAGGGACCAAAATTAAAAGTGTCAACTTATAGAAAGTAAAATTAAAAAAATTATGAAAAAAGGGTAACTTATTAGCGACAAAAACGTATTTGAGCAAAAAAAAAAAAATTATCACTAGCCATGATATTAAGATTTTTACCGTTTTGGTTTGTGCATAAGGTTAGTTTGCTTGTTTTCTTGGGCCTTCGGCCCTTTTCGTTATTAAAAAAATATCAATCACGATAAGGCTGCGGAACATTGTGTCTAAAATCAATTAAGATCTTCAACTTTCTTATTTTATCAGGCTTTCCATTTACAGAAGCAAGTAGTATTGTGCCAGCTAGATTTGGGTCAGCTTTAGGAAAATAACTTTTTATTAGATTATGTTCTTCAACCAGTTCATGGAATTAGTTTCTCAGACCAGAAAGGAAACTATTTCATGTCCAAAATCAATGTGACCAGATAATGAAGGGCATGTTTGGCTTTTAATTGGGAAACCCCAAGGTACATTCAAAAAGTAAAGCTGAAAAAGCCCCTTATTTGATTTTCAGTTCAGTCCAATTGTAAACTGAGTGGTGTTTATTTTTTATTCGAATTGGAAGAAAAGGAGTTGTTTTTACAAACTAAAGTCATATTTTGCATTACCTTTGAAATTCTGCTGGAGAGTTCTGAAAGTGTTTTTAGAAAAGAAGAAGCTCTTTTGTATCTTGTACTCTCAACATACTTTTAGAAGGATGTAAACAGTACTCCAAACATGCACTAAGTTTGCAAAATAAATTCATTAAAACTTCCATCGAAACATGCACGAATCAGGACTAGTAATAGGAACAAATGGTGCTTAGGGCAAAGGCCGATAAATAAGTAGTGGGTTAACTTTAAGTGAAAATGAATGTTTCCCAATTATCCATATTTATTATTAATCTGAGGCGATTATAGATCGAGTTGCCAGAAAACTAAAGCTCCCATCGAATCACATGACAATACTGCAGGAGGTGAACACTGGAACCACGAGCTTACAGAAATATCCAAGCCTATAGTTGGGAATAGATCAAATATTCACCATAATATTCTCAGCTAAGTTACCAGTTACTAGTAAATACACAGATACAATAATACACCCAATGCTGAATGATACAAAAATAGTTTAATTAATTCCTCCAAGATATGAATGAAAAAAAATCACTAGAACAACTTTCATGCTATCAGTTTCCAAGTACAATAAAATTCATCAGCAGTGACAGATTAGAATGAGCATCCATCAATCCAAAGTGTCAATAAAGTTCAATATCTTCCAAATAGACAAATTTAAGTCAAGCCAAAGCTCTGGGCAGCAGGAATAGGAATTCTCTCTTTGGATTGCTATAGTGACAGGACAGCAGCTGACTGGAATTTAAACATGGGAGAAAAAACATAAAGCCTCTCAACCTGTCGTCTAAACTACAACAACCCTTTTTCTATTATTAATGATTTGGTCCTTTTTGAGCATGCTAAAATATTTTTTGTACCTTTGGGCCAACCCATACATACCCAACGTGCCTCCAGTGTGAAGCAACACCACTTCTGGTCCTCCTTCAGCTTCGTTACTAGAGAGAAGCATTGCTGTTTCCCAAGCAGCTAATGTATACACAGCATCCACAAAAATCCAAGTTTGTTGTGCAATTTGCTGACATGCTTCCACTTCCCCTTCCAAGACAATTCCAAATCCAGAATTTGCAATTGTGTGATTGAGAGGGAACAAAACAAGAGTCAGAGAGACCAACTATAAATTGCCATCATAAGATTCCTTACAACAACTATTTTTCCTCTCTGATATGAAGATATCATCACAAGAGAGCTTTATTAACTACTGTTGTATTGTAGCAGCTAACACTAGGAATCATTTGTCTTCAGATTGCTGGGTGCTTAGTCTATTTGGCATTTAAGAAACCCAATAACCCATATAATGATGATGTAATAATCAACATTCAATAATAGTATTAAAAAAACAAAGGTGTGTAACATCTTACTTTCTTGGACGGCCATGCTCCACCCAGTTCACAATCGCTGCATCTTCACTGTTTAGATTGTGGTCAATAAAGTCAATGTTAAAATGCTTCTTGAATTCAGAAAGCAAACGCTCCTCCTGTTTTATGTACCCATCAATTTTGTCAGCCAGCATATACCTCCCATGGGAGTCTGCATGGAAGCAACAACTATTTTACTCAAGACATAAGCAGTTTTAGTAAAAATTCAAAAACATTTTCAATTAAAATGGCTTTCTACAAGCTGATCCTCACCCTAAGCAATGGGCTGCAAGTCCTAAACCAATAGCTGTTGTGCCAGTACCAGCATCTAAAACAAACTTCATGGGCTTTTGTTTTCCAAGTAAATGATTCTGTGATAAGTATTGCACTAAGCGAATAACACCTATGCAAAGAAACAATATTTTCATTAAGTTACTGAACAATCAACCACTAAAGTTAACTGAATTTAAGCCAACTTAGAGAATTAAATGAAACGAATAAATACCAACAAGTGATTTTCTTTTTAAGAAAAAAAAAGGCAGTAGTTTGAACATGAAAAAGATGTCAAGATGTAAATTCTCAAAAAAACATAGCCTGCCTAGACAAGACAGTGCAATGAACAACTAAATCACATGAATATACATGTCAGGCAGAAGACAGGTTTCACATTATTACTTGCACAGATGCATATGAATTGTACTGTCCTTTTTAACCAATTCAATCATTTCCGAATTTGGTGTGTAAATAAGATGTTTGTTTCTTTGTGATTATACAAGGATCCAAACCTCATTTGATGTTAACGCTTTATTACATGTTCGCGAAGAATCGAGAAGATATGTACATCTGCAAACAGAAACTATTTTTTCTAATAAAAGAAAAATCATTTTTTATCTAGGAAAACATATATAGGCACTGCCTAAGAAAGACTGCTGATTGCTCAGGCCCAATTCAATCTGAATTTTTACCTAGTTAAAAGAGAATGTTCCTGAAGATATTCATTGTTGTTTTTGAAACTCCATCTTCTCATTACCTAGTAGAGCAACAGAATCACCAGCACCTTCATTGACAACTAAAATCTGTAGATGGTTTCCCTCACTTCTACTTGCATCCATTTGCATAGAATTTGGAGAAGTAGACAATTCAGTTGCTGAAGAAGCTTGAAAGATATCACCAAACCATAGGACAGAACCATCGTTACCAGCCACGGACTCGGCATAGCTCTTTAGCATCTCTTCCCTGTTGGCATAAACAGTTCTTGGAACATTCATGACATTTCCATACAATGTAGACATCAAGTTATAGCCTGTCAAGATATCTGGCTGCTCTCCTCATAGAAGCAGATGCAACACAATTCCTCTCTATAAGTAAATCACAGTTTGGAAAGAATTGTATTGCCAATAAGTGTGTGCATGGTTGAACACTTGCAAAATCGATTTGAATGAAATTGATTTTATAAATTGATTTTGAAGTGAAGTAATTTATATTTGAGTGCTTTATTTTAAAAAGTTAGTACTAAATATAATTTTTTTAATCAAACACAAAAGCTACCTATAGTTGTTTCAACTCAAAAACAATTATGGGTTCAAAATAATTTTCTCAACACGAGACCAAACATATGAACCTTTATCTGCTAGTTAGTATTTCAACGTGATTTTAGATAACTCAAACGTGAAACCAAACGTCCATTAAGAATATAACAAACCTCTACCAAAAGTATACTTCACCTCTAAAAACTCACAGCGCAAGTATAACTGATAACCGTTTAATTAACATTAACATTGTGTTAAATTTTACCTATTAACCCCATAGTAAATTGCTCTTAGTTGTCTGTAATTATTGATCATTCTTACAAAATTTTAGGCAAGCCACCAAGGTACTGCAGCGAGCAAAAAGAAAAAGAAAGCAAAACTACAACGTGCCATACGCAGCATGAAAAGGCAGCAGCGCGTGTCGTCTAATAGGAGCAAAAACAGTTATTATTCACCCCTTAACCATCTGAAAGATGATGAGGTTTGTAAATTTTTCTATCAATGCCGTACATACATTGTGTTTGAATTTTGTTTTATCTAGTCACATCTTGATTGCATATGATCCGCAGGGTTTTGCCGAGAAGCTGTTCTCTCGTCTTAGGAATTGTAATGAACGATTTGGGTGCATACACTAATTAATTTTATTTTTTTTATTAAAAAAAAAAGACTTGCAATTCCTTTTCAAATCTTCTTGTGTTATCAGATGTACATATTTACTTGGTTTTACAATTACCCTATGTAATTTGTAGGTAAAGATGATGATGTTGAAATTGATTGCTCGAACAGTTGGATTTCACCAGTTAATTTTGCTAGAGTTCTATTCTTTTCTTCAGAAATATATTCAGGTATCATTTGATAAGTTTTGGTGGTATTCTGTTTATAACTGAAGTGTGATAATTGTGATATATTGTACAATCAGCCACATCAAGGTGACATTACAAATTTGCTTGCAGCAGTGGTTCAGGCTTGCCATGATATGGTACAGTATGATTGTGATTTGTTTTCAATCAGTTTTGTTTTTATAATTAATATCTTTTTCTTTCAAAAATTGATTCTTTAGTAGATATAAAGTAGTTCTCGTATGTTTTTATCTGTATCCTATCTCATTCAAGGTGTTATTTGGATTCAGGTTCCTCTGATGCAGTTGAACCCTTGTTCAAACAAATAGTAAATCAATTTGTACATGACCGCTCACGTCCAGAGGTATTGTTTGGGGGCTGATTAACATTGCATATGTTGCTATATTTTTATTTATTTATTGTAGGGACACTCAACTATGCTATGTTGATGAATTTGGTTAATATTTTTAGGCTATTACTGTTGGAATAAATGCAGTCAGGGAGAGATATACATGCGCATGCCATTGGTAACTACTGCAATCTCAACACCCTTTAGACATCTGCATCTTACTCATTTATGCTTTCGCAAAATATATCGTGTGCCACCACTAAGGCTGGCTAACTAGTAAATTCAAACTATGTTGCTAAAACGGTGTAAGGGTTTTATTCCTACTAGTGTTCCATAATTGGTAGATCTGGGTCATCCATGAGCACCTTGTTTAGTTTGTGTCATGGATCTTGGAATGGGACAACCTCCTTTGCTCCTAAACTTGTGTAACCATTATCCTGTGCTTTTTTTTATGTTCCCTAACCCTTTTCTTTTGTGCTATTCTCATATTTTGATTTTTGACTGTAGTTAATGAATGAAGACTTACCTCAAGATCTTGCACTGTATAAGAAGTCACGTGAGAAGGCAGTTTCAGTAGCAGCTCGATCTCTGATTGGGTTATTCCGAGAGGTAGTTACCCCTGGCTACTTTATGAGGGGATGTCTCCTTGTGTGCTTAAGCACAATAGCATGCTCATATACATTGTTCACAACATTTAATTAATTTGTTTGTTTGCAGGTTTGCCCCTCACTGCTTGTTAACAAGGACCGTGGGCGGCCTATTGACCCTAAGGCAAGACCAAAGGCCTATGGAGAGTTCAATGTTGTGACTGACGTTCCTGGTGTTGAGTTATTGCAGACTATTGACAATGTTGATGAGCAGGAGAGTGATGATTCTGCATGTAGCGTCTCTGACAATGACAAGGAAAATGGTTTGATGAGTATAAATGATGACGACGATAATGAGAACCAGTTATGCAGTGAGGATGATGATGAAGCCAAAGATAGTGATGTTATATCAGAAGATGAAGATGAGAGAAATTATAATGACAAAGCTGGTTTTAGTGATGCTGATGATGATGAAGTTAAGGGAGATGACATTGAAGACGGTGAGGCTGATGAAGAGGATAGTGATGTTTCAGAACATGAAGAAGATGGTGATCTGCATTCTTTAAGTGATGATGGACTTGTGGAGACAAAAATTACATTGAAAGACTCAGCAAAAAAGAGGAAGTTTACTGATTTTAACGGTCAACTCATAGCTGCTGATACAAGTCTCTGAGCTTTGAAGAAATTGGCAGGGAGAAAAATGGGGGATGTCCTATCAGAATCTAATGATGGAATTCTTTCTAACGAAGACTTCAAGAGGATCAAAGAACTAAAGGTTTGTTTGGCTTATTCAGTAAGATCAATGTCTAAAATTTGTAGCTTTTTGTCTGTTGAATTTATTTATGTAATTTATAGGCAAAAAGCGAGGCAAAAAATGCATTGGCTCAGCAAGGGCTAGCGAAGTCAGCTGCAATTAAGGTTCCAAGCTCTGATCAACTGAGTCTAAAGCGAGTGGATGCTACCATGCTTGAAGTAAGTAGCTCCAGTTCTGTAAATTATTTCATTCCAAAAGGAAGAAATACAAGCCTTTGTTTAAATGAGAAAATTTCTAGATTTGCTTAAAAAAGTATTGTATTTATTGTACACGTCTGTAATCAAATTTATATATTCATGTATGCTCTTTCTAGGCTCATATAAGGAAAAAGTTGAACAAGGATGAAAGGTTGGCATTGATTAGAGCAGGGAGGAACGAAAGAGATAAATATCATGCTCGAACTGCTGTGAAAGTATGTCATTTGTGATAAATCTAAAATGATGGATAATGCATTTGATTATAAAACACCAAATAACGATGTATCAGAGTTATCGAAATTAGTATGTCATTTGTGATAAATCTAAAATGATGGATCATGCATTTGATTATAAAACACCAAATAACAATAAATCAGAGTTATCAAAATTATGATTGTGTGTATCTTGTTAGATCATTACTGCATCAAGAAAAGTTGGAGAAGATGAAGGAACAAGATGTCAGAATCTTTCTCTCTATTGCCTATTCAGAAATTGACAGCCTTCAGCAATGTAAGCATAATGGCTCATGGTATTTAATCTCATATAAATAGACACCAATTACCCAAAAAAGAGTACGTGCCCACTGAATCCACCCATCATGGAGGATCAAGCCTACATTGTTGCCCAACTAAGTCCAATAATAATAGATGTCAGAAGTCCAACTCAATATAAACACACTGGATCATTCAAAATATTAAAATTTGAATATCTATTAACTCAATTAATTTAAAATACAAAATTAATTAATTAATTTTGACCACCTAAAAGAAAATTTCTAACAATTTGCTCTTTTTTGCTTTTTCTAAATTCGAATTTGAAAGTGTAGATAGAATAAATATATTGTATAATGATCTTGCTGTTAGATTGTAATGAAATCCAATAAACGAGTGTTGTTGTTTCCTGTGAACAGACGGGTGGCTTAAGCAACAGACAAAAGGAACACAAGAAGAAAATGCCCTTGGCTGCAAAGAGAGATAAGGCATCAAGAACTCAGAAGTGGGAAGAAAGCGTGGAAGCAATAAATATGGTGTTTTTTAAAATGAACCCTTTTCAGCATTCTTTTTTTATTTATTTATTGTTATCCGGTTAAAAGTTCAAACCGGTAGTTGATAGTAATGGTTGCTTGCTTCTTATTTTATAACGAGTTTTGTTACAGCGTTTCGTTAATAGAATATTTTCTTTTCCCATTTCATCGGCATAACCCGCATGCCAATTGACAAGAAAACTCCTGACAAATTATTATTCAATGGCAAAACGGTAATCCGAAAATTTGAGTAGGTGATACTGATCAGACTTTACAATTTTAAATGATCATATGTTTATTATGATAATAAGTATGCAATAATTACTTTAACATTTGATGTAAAAAAAACTACTTTATAAGTTATATTATTTTTTTTAAAATAAATAATTTATGTACTGAAAGTGTAAATGTTTTTACAGTCATTTTTGTTGGTCAAATGATTTTTTTAATGATATTATAAGTTTAATTGGGTTTTTATTTTTGAAAATGACTATAATTGGTTAATACTAACAATAATTACAAATTAAACTCAATTCTTCACTATCTATAAATTTAAAAGGATTTTAAAAAATTATTAATCATAAATATCAACTGAAGTGATTATTATAAAAAATCAACAAAATTATTAATAATTTGATTAATTATCAATGTAAAAATTAAATTAAATTATATCTTTTTTAACATGTAAATTTTAAATTTCTATGTTATTAATAAAAAATCATGTCAAAATAATATAGATTTTATTTTTAATGCATGATCAATATAAAAAAAATTGAGAAAAAAGATCACCGTAAAAATTAATGTCGCCATAAAATAATCATCTATCATGAATTTGTTAACTTTATGACAAATTATTTTTAAATTCATATTAATAATAAAATATAATTAAATAACAGTATAAAAATATTTTACATTATCGATCTATATCATTAAACTCTTCTAAAAATTAACATTGTGATTATACTTTTTATGCAAACTATAAAAATCAATAAAGTTGTCCTAAATGACAATTGATGATGATTAAATAATAGTATAAAAAACTTTATCTTCTATGTATTTAATTTAAATTTAAGTTCAATGTAAAATGACTCTTGTTGGAAATTATATAGGTTTCATCAAATAATTAGAAACATCGATAGTAGTTTTGTAATGAAACTCGCGTATAGGCTGACTGCAATTCTTTCCCATTCAACCTTATATGGCTCGAATGTATTACGACAGAATTAATGAGCGATGAAGACAAAGACTTGTTACATGAGAACTTGATATTATAAATATACTAGTAAGTAAGCATCAACATAAATTACTTGCGGAGATTAATGACAAATACCCAAAACGTGCAGCCAGAAAAGGAATTAATTAACACTTTTTGAAAGGATCTTTATATAACTTACAACCTACAACCAAATTCACATTTAACAAAACATGACATTTTTAGTAGCTGTGAAAAAAGAAAACCAGTATTCAGTGGGATACAATCTCTTCCGAACATGAAGGTATATCACAACTCTGTCCAAATATATCAGGGATTCCGTCCCAATTATTCTTTTCTCTTGTTTCCCAATAGCCACCAATATATCGGTAACAACCATCCTCATCCTTCTTAAACCATCTTGGTTGCCATCCTCTTTCTTGCATCTTTCTTGCCTGAATTATGAATCAAGCATAAGTTACAACAATAAGAAAAGCTTGGCGTGTAGCATATTCCAATAAACTCTAGCTACCATAGATCAAGAGTTGAGAGTTGTGGGTAATTTACCTGTCTCTGCAACTGTTCAAGTCTTAGTTTCTCTGCATTTGCCAACTCATATTCTCCATTTTCTAGATGTCTTTGATCTGGTCTCAACCTTGAGTCAGTTGGAGGCAACTTCTCTAATAAACCAGGTAATATTTCATTCAAGGAAATTGCAAAAGGAGAGAGGTTGTATCTTGTCTTCGGTAGGTTGTCCCTTTCCCACAATAATGCAGCTTCTGTCATCGGATCATAACCTTTTGGCTTGGTGGTTGGATCCCCGAGTACATAGTACATTGCTTCATCCCACTTCCCAATTAACATAGCTACCTTCTCTCCAGTTCTGTTGTCTTGAACAAACCCATGGACCTGTTATATATTATTAAAAGTTCTTTCAGTCTCATAGAACTCACAACAAGAAAAGCGGATGGATGAATCCAAACTACTCATTTGGAATTGCCAAATTTCTAACATACAAGAAGAGGCAAAACGTAATTTAAACAACACATTCATGCTATGATAAAATAAAAGTATTAGGATATCTAGCCAAGGTAAATGTGCCAACTGATATGAAAGTGCAGCAGGCAAGAAAATCCTGCTAGACAGAAATCTTTCTTTTCCACTTAATTAGAAAGTGCAAACAGAATTTTGATAGTGAACTTAGTTGAATGATAAAGTTGGGGGGAAAAAAGGATAAAGAAAAATGTTTTGTCCAGATAAAATAAGGGGAAACATAATATATTTCAGGAAAATAAAGTTTATTACTTGTCTATCAAATCATTCAAATGTAAACCACAAATAACTCATGCAGTCTCAGTCCTAGTTGCATTTATAATCCTACCTGATGTGGGTTTCTGTCTATAATAGATTGCTCCTTGAATTTCAGTTTGCAAGAATAGTTGCTGCTGCCCTTGATGTGCATGGTACCATAGTGGTCACAATAAATTTTACCTAGTATGATATTGTATATGGAAGTGGTGACCTTGCTCCACTGAAATGTTTCACCATCCTCAAACTGTAAAGTGAGGACACCCACAGGATCTAACTGGATAGAACGCCCCCAGAATTTTCCTTTCAAATTAGAATCTGCCCGAAAATTCCATCCCCTTCCCTCACAGTGACAAGCAACAATCATTGGATGATGACTAACCTGGAGCAAGCTTCTTGTCAGATGAAAATTAGCAGCATAAGACAGACACAATTCTCTGCCCTTTTCAGATTCGATAACAAAAGGCAATAATGAAGCAACAAATATATTAGTTTATTGTTGCTGCATTTGCCTGTAAAATTTGACTCATTCCCATTAACCTTGATTGAAAAGTTAAAGGAAAAACCCAGTTACCTTTTCAGAAAAAAACTTAAGTCCTTTATCTGGATAGTCAGCTTCGTAGGTCTCCCCGAGTAAAGGATTAAAAGGTTTACATTGTCGACCTTCAGTTGACGCATAGCTAGACACAGCAAAAGCTGCAATGTTTAGAATTCTCATCAAATCATTCCCCTGCACAATGCAAAACATAATTTTCAAACAATGCTAATTCAATAAACTAGAAAGATATAAAGCATGCACTTAAAGTATGAAGCTGAATAATTTTTTTTTTCATTTCTCAACTTTGTTTTACAACAGTTAACTTGGATAGCTGGATGATACTACATTTCACATTAACATTGTACACGCCCTAGCAAAGCATACTTTGTTTATATGGAACCAGAGTCTTGTAGAAAGCAGTATCAGAAACTATGCAGAAAAAATCTACTCAAGCCTCCAATATCATCATAGAGCACGTTTTAATGCCAAGTTACTCTGAGTTCCTAGTTCAAGCAATATGTATCTAATAGCAGAAAATGTTTAGTTTCATCATTTAAGTTCTTTTAGGTCCAGTAGCAGTTTATAAGCCTACATTATATATGGATATGGTTAATGTGTTAAGTGTTTGATTATTTTTCCTACCAATGCCTCTCCTGGGGGAATTGATTACCCAACACAATGCAACAAAACTAAATTTTGCTTCTTATAAGCCTATTCCACATGCTTGAGCTACTTCAAAGTAGAAAGACATCCACTAGTAAGTAACTTAACACAAGTGTGAAGCAGGATGCATTGGCATTGTGAAATTTAAAGATCCAATTGTCCAATCATTATGGTTTCTTTATGAGTTATGATTACAGGCCCAGTTGTAATATTCAAAATACCTTATTCTATCATTAATTGGGCTTCATTTTATCCATAAACCCCATCAAGCCAAAAACCGTAATTTGGAAGACACTGTTCACGGCCAAGTAGCTAACTCACAGACCACTCCTGCCATTACCTATCCTATCCACCATAACCCTTAAGTTACCCATGAAAATTCTAAACCAACCCATTAATCCCAATGTTTTAGCTATATAGCAACTGAGAACAATTTTGAATCTATATTGACCAACATAAATTATCCTATAAAAACTCGAGTTTTTATGGGCAGTCAAAACTAACAAGAAATACAGAACAAAAAAGTGTTTTCAGTCTGAGGCACAAGTCAAGAAGAGGAATAGACAGGCAGCAGTCGTATAATAGTAAATAGTAAATGTGAGGCAAATTCATTTCTTTCTTCTATGATAGCATCTGTAGAAATGGCAAATCTGGCAATGGTACTAGAAAGCAAATTGAGAGAGAGAGAGAGAGAGAGACTAACTTAAAACAGAAGTGAGGACACATTTGATAGGCCTAAATACTAGACAGGATGAATTCCGACTATCCTAGTTTAGAACATGTCGATCAAGTGCAAACTATCAAGCTATTGAAATGTTGAAATCTTTATAAGCAGCAATTTCCTTAAATTTAACCAAGCATATTATCTACCTTGATAAAATGAACCTAGGAGATCATGCTTTTAAAACTGCTTTGTGACAAAAGAAAGCACAGCTGAGGACCTGACCTGCTTTCCCCACTCCAATGCTCTATCAACCAGGTATGAATACTCTAGGTCTTCAAAACACTTTTGCAATGAAGACAGTGGTTCGTTAAAATAGACAGGGAGACAAACTCCAGAAAGATCCTTCCCAATATTGTCTTTAATAATTGACCACAAACCAACAGGCTTCTCTTTTTCTTTTGGCTCTGGTAGGTTATCCCTTCTTTTGACATATGGATAACTTACATCTTTGATCTCCTTCTCAAACCCATGCAAACCATCATAACAAATATAATCTCTATCGAATGTACTGGCATTGCCCATACCTTCCCTACTTCGATAGGAAGCACTTCTTAGGGCATCGGAATACAAAAACTCATTTGTGTCAAAATATGTTCTATCCTCATCATCTGTTTCAACATCTGCTCCATCTTGACTTTCATTATCCGCCACTGAATCAGTAGCACTGCCCTCTGACATGACGGAATAGAAATCTAAGACATGAAAGGATCATGGAGTAAGTGGACTGCCACTAACATGGAAACTTCATAATCAAAACAACCAGGTTATAAAACAGGATACAGATACATCATCAACTTCCTAATGCTTCATTCATATGAGATACAACCACCACAAACAAATAATGTTGAAAATGAACGCTTTAGATGATAGGTAGTTATTCAATCTAAGAATGGCATTACCATTGAAAGATCTTTGAATTAAAATATATAATCATCAGATTAAACACAACAATCTAAAACGGCATTCATATTGACTTCCTTTGCAAGTACAGATTTTAATGGTAATTCAAGACAAAATACATGACAATGGACAATTAACACTCACCACTAAACCTTCTATTTCCTTGTCCACAGTATGATTCACGTTCCTTTGTTTCATCCACTACAGTAGTTTCCAACTCTATTTTCTCTGTCTGCATGAATTGTTTGTAAGAGAAAAATCAAACTAGACTAATAAGAATTTCGTCATTTAATATGGCACTGAGAGCATATATAGGAGCAAATGGGATGTGAATTGAATAAATTCCATGACCAATTCCAGAACGCCAAGAGTATGCACTCATTTAATAATGACAACAAGTTGAAGTGAGAAATTGTTAGAGGAAAACAAGTCTTCCAGTTTGCATTACTATATAAATTAATACATTGATTGTGCTCTTTTTCATAGTAAGTGGGGAATACAGTGATTGACCCTAGGGGCAAGCAAAATCTAAGTAATCCATGTGATGGATGACCACATCAGTGACAGAGATATTACTTTTTTTTTTTTGTGTAAACAGAACCATTATTTTAAACTACTGAGGGAGGTTCAAACAATATATCCCAATCCTGCAATGTGCTTTACATGGAATAAAATGTCAACATTCATCTATATATCCTTCTGCACATTTTGAATTACCTAAAACACTAGAAAGCTAATTTAGAACTGATAGCCATGTAAATGTAACATCCTTCCATCATTAGGTACTAATTCCTACAATCATATTTAAAATCTTAAGCCAGACAAGAGGAGTGAGGAAAATTTTTAAACTGCTTCCATGGCCAGGCCATAAAACCATTACTGTGTTATAACCATCTATAATAAAACTTCAGCTTATCAATTAGAAGAGGCTGTGTTCAAAAGGAAAAATTGATACCTCCAGTTGTTTTAAGGTGTCTAGCAACATAACATGTTTCTGCTGAAGAAACTTCAACTTGCTTTGAAGATAAGAGACTTCGGAAAGCATAATAGACTCACAGTCATTAATGATTGTTTCACTTATGCCTTCCTGAGACAATCGTGATCGCAGCTTCTCTGTCGAAACTATGATATCTTCAGAAGTTGCAAGATCACTACTTGTTAGAGCTCTAGGAAAAAGCTCTTTTGCAGACTGCAAGGCCTCAATCCACATGGCTCTGTCTTCTCTAGACACACACCTTAAGTGAAGAGTTTTTGTCCCAGTAAAAATGGAAAGCCGCTTATCATCAGACTTACTGGAACGAACTGAAGAAACCTGTGAACAAGACATATTTAGATTTAGCACTCACTGGAATAGACAAGCAAGGAAAGCTGATATATGTATTAAAATTGAAAAATAAAATAAAATCAATGGATCATTTTTGTTTGTCAAGGATAAAATTGCAAGAATACAATCAGAACCCAGTAATACTACTTCTGCAGATGCCAATTTCAGCAGCAGGTAGTGAAAGACATTCAAGAACCCAACAATTCAAATACGTAAGACCCAGATATAATTTAACCAAGAGTCAATTACTCAATTTAACTCAAACACATCAAGTTATATGGGCAAATAAATAAGGATAGTTGATTCAATATTTCAAATACATCACTGCTCGATTGTGGTAAAAAGAAATGATACAGACGTTTAAACAGCCATAAAGAACACATATTTTACACACATTTCAGAGTGGATGCATGCTTGCATGTAAATGCAAAAGCAACGTGTAAGCGTCAGTTACAGTCTTACAGACGTTTCATTCAACACCCTGCATTAATTGGCATACGAACAATCAATGTCCTAGTCCTCTGACCTGATAACGGATCCATCTTCTCGCAACTTTTCTGGAAAATTTTACCAAACAGCATGGAGAAACTAATAAAACTTCACCTCTTACATACACACACATAACTAAAGCGGTGATTTAAACTCTGATAAAGTCCGAGCAAAACAACCCTTAAGGTACAATTTCAAACAAGAAAAAACAATAAAATAAAAATTAAAACGGTTTCATGATACAGATAAACAAAACAGCAGGAAAATCAAAAAGTACAAAAAGGCATTTCAATATTTTAGTGCAAGTGATTGGGACCAGAAAAAAAAAAAAAAAAAAAAAAAAAGTGTGCATCCATCATCATGATGGAGCTTACTTACGCTTATGGTAAGTAAGATAACTAAGGGTTGCAAAAGAGATATATATATATATATATATATAAACTTTGTCAGCATCTGATATGTGATAAATAATACCATAAGAACAAACCTTCAAATGTATTTCACCGAACGGTTTGCATTGCTTCCCGTTGTTACTGTTATTACCTCCTCCTACTCCTCCTCCAGAAGATGCTCGATTCAGATTCAGATTCCAATTCGCCTTCTTCACGAACTTCGATGACTCTTCTCCGATCACCCTGACGCTCCTATCCCTCGCCGGACTCATTAAGATCTTGTCCGGTCCGTGAATCTTGTAATACGAAAGCACGCCATCTTCCAGCACGAACCACCTCGACCTCCACCCCTTCCCGTAATTCACCCACTTGTACAGGATCCCGGCCACACTCCCGGCCACTCCGCCACCGTTCCCGCCGGCGAAGGCCTTGGAATCGCGAGGCTCCTCCTCCTCCTCGAGATCCGCGGCGGCGGCGGCCTTGACGGAATCGGCGCCGACGGAGGAATCCTGCGTGGAGAAGCTCGATTTGGAGGCGTAGTTGACGGTCCTGATGGACGCATCGAGCCCTAGCTGACACTGACTCGGCGATTTGGCCACCACAGGGTTCGCCCGGTCTCGATCGATAGAAACCGGAGCAATGCAGCACAGAGGATTCATCTTCTCACTCAATCAAACCAACTCACAACAACACATGATCGAGCAAGAGAGAGAGAGAGAGAGAGAGAGAGCAAGAAGAGAAACTCACTCAGTCACTCACTCGCTCGCTCGCGCTTCGATTCGCAACGGCTTTTATTCAGATTGAGATCGAAAGACGGAAGAAGCTGATCGGAGATCGGAGATGCAAACGAAACGAAACGCAACGTCGTTTTCTTGGTTATAAATGGCATGAAATGAATGAGTGTGGTTTTGATGGAAAGGAAGTGAGTGAGTGAGTGAGTGAGTGAGTAAGGTACAGTTGTGTGGTTGTGGCAGGCTAGCTATAAAGAGATGAACCACTGCCCACACACATCCATTTAAGGCACTCTTGTTTTGTGTTTAGCTTCTCACACCATTCCCATTCCCCCATAGCCCTTAACCAAACGCTAACATTGCCTCCTTAATAAATGCATGCATCGTGCTTTTTTTTCTGAAATGAAATTTTGTGTGTTGTGTTATTAAGTTTTGATGAACTAGGCGAGTGAGAGAGAGAGCATAATTGTGAGAGGGGACAGCTAACGTGCGCACTTGTGCGCAGGTGAGGCCGTGTCCGTTGGGTGAGGGGAAAACGCCTCTCTTTTTCTTTGGGCCAGGCCCATGGCCATGATGAGAAGAGGGGCGGGGGGGGGGGGGGGGGGGGGGGGGGGGGGGGGGGGGGGGGGGGGGGGGGGGGGGGGGGGGGGGGGGGGGGGGGGGGGGGGGGGGGGGGGGGGGGGGGGGGGGGGGGGGGGGGGGGGGGGGGGGGGGGGGGGGGGGGGGGGGGGGACACGTGAAATGACGTTTCTGCACTTGGGTGTCTCTCTTCGATAGTGATGGGAACCAGGGTGTCCGGGTAATATCGCATCAATGAAAGCGATTGTTGGGGTCAATTTGAGGTGGAACCTTTCGGTGCTCGTAAAAAGATATATAGATCGTGATGCTATATGCTATATGCTACTCCTAAATCCTAAGGCCATGTTTGGGTTTGTTCAATGGGTAATACTAATATCCACCGTGGGACATGTCATTCTTTAGCGTTGACCCAACACCCTAGATCCAATAACTGGCATTGGATTGAATAACTTTTGCACTTGCACCTCCTCCAAAAAATGTATTCTTCATTTGCTTTTTGGACCTTTGAATGCCACAATTGCTTTTCAGTGGGACCAAAGAGGTTAATGGCTTTAATTGCTCCACCTGATACCACTTACTCGACCAAACTAGTCATACCCATTAGACCCATTAAATTAATCACTTTGGTTTGACGTAGAAACATGGTCGGTTCAATTTGATTCGGTGTAGTATTGCTTCTTTTAGAGAGATCATATATATATATATATATATATATATATATATATATATATGGGCTTACTTTCTGATTTTTTTTAATTATTATAAAGCATTAGTTTTAAAAAAATTCAACACGAATATACATGTATGGTATAAAAGATTATTATTCGTCATTGAGTTTTTGTAATGTTTTCCGACTCTAACATGGAGAAATCGTGCTAGACTTTTATAGTTTTTTAAATTTATACTTTAAAATCATTATTTTATTTTATTTTTATTTTCAAGATGTATTGTTCAAAATGTTTTCATTATTAATGACTTGTAAGTGTTATCTATCTTATTATAATATTTAGGAGTAAAAATAGGTTCCACTCAAATTACAAACTCATTCAATCTAATCCAACTCAATTATATTTTTATGAGTTGAATTGGGTCATTACATCATATTGAGTTTATTTTAGTGAATCTAATTAAAATTGAATTAAAGGATGAATTTGAAGTTATGAATCCGAACAAACCCAACCTAAATATAAAATAGACATATAACAAAAAATAATAATATTGTTTTATGAAAACTAAGTTGTTAAACTGGTTAGATGTTTAAGTTCTACCATTACAAGTAAATTTCAATGTTTCAGCAAGAGATTATATTTTACTTCCTCTATTGAATCTCATTTCAAATAGTAGTTGTAAAATAAAATTTGAAAACACCCCTTATTGTTGGAGTTTGAGGTATTTTTTTCTTCAAAAGTTAAAGAGATATCAATTTTTTTATGACTTAACCCAAGCCCAATCCAACCCAAGTAAGGTTAGGTTGGACTCAATTGGGTTGCAAATATAAAAAATGTAAATCCAACCCATTTAAATTTAATTGGATTGAGTTGAAAAACATGTTAAAGTCAACTCAATTCGGGTCCTTACAACCCCAATAACATCTATGTATAACATAGTTTATTATCAACAATTATGCATTGTCCAAATGTTAAAAACTCAATTATTACCCATTTTCATGCTTTCCTAGGCAGTAGAGAGGTGTTACTTAAAGTAGAAGTACATTCAATTCCCTTTTATTTGTATGAGTTTGTATCTTTTTCCACCATCTTTGTGTGAAGAAATCCATAGAATGATGAACTCATTCTAGTGGGATTCAAGTGGGAGAAACAATAAAGGCTTGCACTGGATGCTCTAGGTGTGAATGTCAATTAGCAAAGATCAAGGAGGTTTGGGCTTTCGAAATTTGCATGGATTCAATTTAGCTTTGCTTGGTAAACAAGGTTAGAAGTTCATAGCCGACCAAGATGCTTTGGTTACTCATTTCTTCAAAGTTATATACTTTTTTGGAGGGGAGTTTTTGGATGTAGGGATTGGTCACAATTCGTCCTATGTTTGGAAAAGCATTTGGAATACATAAGCGTTGCTTAAGGAAGGATTTAGGTGGAGCATCAAAGACAAAAATGAAACTAAAGACTTTGAACAAGCCATGGCCAAGGAATGTAGAGAATATGAGGATTATGAAAGACGTTGGTCAAATAGTGCATTAGATGATAGTTAAAGATCTAATTTTGCCTAAGGTACGTTGTCGAAACGAACACTTATTGCATTAACTATTTGATGATGCAGTAGAAGAGATATTATGAAAATTCCCCTATTTAGTTGTGTAAATGATGTTTTACATGTTTAGTGGCTTGAGAAAAATTGTATCTATATAGTTCGTTATGCATATAGGTTAATCATGAATGATATGGTTGACTTGTCTCATTTAAGAGTTGATAGAAAATGGTCCTTGATTTGGAGGTTAAAAGTTCCTCCCCGAGTAAGGTTTTTCATGTGGATGGCTTGTAGGGAGTGAATTTCAACTAGGATGAGACTCTAGAAAAAAGGAGTCCAATGTTCAAATGTGTATTGTGTGCAATAATCAATTAGAGCATGGTTGACACTAATTTTTTTTCTATTCAAGAAGTAGTTGTTGTTGGGAGCCAATTGGCATATGGTCTATGCTAGCTCAAATTATAATCCAAATTAGACATAATTATAAGAATTTTATGAATTCTAATTAATGATGTTTGTTAAATTATAACCCAAATTAGACATAATTGTAACACTTGTACAAATTATTCTTCGATACACTACTAGCATGAATCCACAAAAGGTTGAGAAAAAAAAAATCATTGTTTGGTCTCTTAAGCTCAACTTGAGATACTTTTTTATACCTCATTTGAAAAACAAATTGATTTCAATTTTAATTAATTATAACTTTATCTCGTCAAAAATATAATTGTTATGACATAAAATAGAAATATAGAAAACAAATAAAAATGTGTAAACATCATCAATGATCTATCATATATTGCATCGTCAGCTAATCACATTTTTTCTACACATAATAATCAAATACAAGATTTTACTTAAAGAGATCCAATTCAATATCATTATGACCATTGTCTTGTTGATACATTATCTTTTATTTAATTATTTATTTAAACAAAATATATAAATTATATACCATTCTCTTAACTTTTGGCAATATTTCAACAAGTTTGATTGTTCTTATAGTTATTGTACAAGATAATAAAATAACACAAAATTTCATTAAAACAAATAAACTTTGGGTTATTTTGTTCCATAAATTCTAATAATGTATAAAATATGCTATTATTATTTTTTTTCTGAAGAAAAATACGCTATTCTACTATAGAGTATTATGTTTGTCTAGTACTAAGATATTCAAATTACTTGAATTGTTTTAGGTTTCCTATATATATATATATATATTACAAATTTTATACTTGTGAAATTTTTAAACTTGTCCTACTCATTAATATCTATTAACTTGTGTTAAGTTAGAACATTTTGAAAACTCAATTAAATTGCAAAACTTTATCTAACCATGTGTTGTCCAAAAAATTATGATTCTTAGAACGTGTCTAAGTTTTTTTTAGTGTTCCTACAATTTGATAAAAGTCAACCAAATGTTATCATCGAAAAAGTAATACTACTAGTTTTTTAAAAAATAATACTCGATGACATTAAAATGTTAAAAATTTACAAATTCGAAATAATAAAAAATAATTAGCTAATAATAGATAAATGGGCCTGGACTGTCCAGCCCAGTTTACAGAAGCATGGGTGAGCCCTATGTTGGTTTCGGGTTGGGGTTCTGTAATTGAAATATCAGAAAAAGGTGGGAAGCATATAGAAGGTATGTGGGGTTAGGGCTTTAGAGTGTTTTCTCTTCTTTCTTCTTCTTCGTTGAATCGCGATTGTTCTGTGCGAGAGAAAGGAGAAAGATCGAAAATGGCGTTGGCTTTCGACGAGTTCGGAAGGCCGTTCATAATCCTAAAGGAACAGGAGCAGAAGAGCAGACTCCGAGGTTTGGACGCTCAGAAAGCCAACATCTCCGCCGGCAAAGCCGTGGCTCGCATCCTCCGAACCTCCCTCGGCCCCAAAGGCATGGACAAGATGCTCCAGAGCCCCGACGGCGACGTCACCATCAGTAAGTAACTTCGCACTTCCCTCCCTTGCACGTGCCTCACTTCCTTCCTCGCACGTGCCGTTCTCACTCTCTTTTTTGTTTTGCAGCGAACGATGGAGCCACGATCCTTGACCAGATGGACGTGGACAACCAAATCGCGAAGCTGATGGTGGAGCTCTCGCGGAGCCAGGACTACGAAATCGGCGACGGAACCACCGGCGTCGTCGTCATGGCAGGCGCGCTTCTCGAGAAGGCGGAGCGCCTCCTCGAGCGGGGAATTCACCCCATCAGGATCGCCGAGGGCTACGAAATGGCGTCCAGGATCGCCGTGGAGCATCTCGAGCGCGTGGCCAACAAGTTCGAGTTCGACGAGTCCAATTTGGAGCCACTCATTCAAACTTGCATGACCACACTCTCGTCGAAAATGTAACTGCAATTGTGTTTTTTTTTTTTTTTTTAACCTAATTGCTCCGTGCATAACTTGCATTGGTAACGTGCTTATTATTGTTTTGATGGTGTAGTGTGAATCGGTGCAAGCGTAGCTTGGCTGAGATTGCTGTTAAGGCTGTTCTTGCTGTTGCTGATCTGGCGAGGAAGGATGTTAATTTGGATCTGATTAAAGTGGAAGGGAAAGTTGGGGGTAAATTGGAGGATACCGAGTTGATCTATGGTATTGTTGTGGACAAGGATATGAGTCATCCTCAAATGCCTAAGCAAATTGAGGATGCTAAAATTGCTATCCTCACTTGCCCCTTTGAGCCTCCCAAGCCAAAGACTAAGCATAAGGTTGATATTGATACAGTGGAGAAGTTTCAGACGTTGAGGTTGCAGGAACAGAAGTATTTTGATGACATGGTTCAGAAATGCAAGGTGGGGTTTCAATTTACTTTTGTTTTAACCTTCTAATCGAAGTGCCATGTTTCCTTACTATAGCCTGGTGTGTAAGCCTTTTGGGATTTAAATTTGAATTGATCTTTTTTAACCCCCTCGGCACCCTTTTTGTCTTCCTAGAAATCAGAATGTGTTTGTATTTAGGAACTGACAAATGGATGTGCAGGATGTGGGTGCAACCCTTGTCATTTGCCAATGGGGTTTTGACGATGAAGCAAATCATCTCTTAATGCACAGGAACTTGCCCGCTGTCAGATGGGTTGGTGGGGTAGAGTTGGAATTGATAGCTATAGCAACTGGTATGGTTTAGTTAAACTATGTATGCTTTGAAAGTTTGTGGATTCTTTGTAAGGCTGTACATTGTGTGGTTTTAGATATGCTTCTATGCCTATTAACAAAGCAACTACCTATTTGTGAATACAGGTGGAAGAATTGTTCCTAGGTTCCAGGAGTTATCTCCAGAAAAGTTGGGAAAGGTATAATCTTGCTCTTGATTTCCTTTCGTGGGATTACAGGACCTGCAAATTTAGTTTTTTTTTGCAGTCTGTTGTCAATTTCTATTCACATGCAATTGTGGGGGTTAGTAATTCAGAACATTTAACAATGGTAACATTTTAACTGTATCCTTTGTTGGGGGTGGAAAGTCTTATGCTTCATTTGTTTGTGCATTTGACAACAAGCAAAGCAACATTGATTTGTGATTTTTTTTTTTAAGGCTGGTATGGTTCGAGAAAAGTCCTTTGGTACAACAAAAGACCGAATGCTGTACATTGAACATTGTGCAAATTCAAGGGCTGTAACTATATTCATTCGTGGAGGTAAAGACATACTGTTTGATTCCTTCATTCAACTGGTTTTCTTTGAATTTCATGTAATTAGTTACCCACTTGGAGAAAAATAA
>PYAF01000922.1:1088035-1099820 GCA_007407185.1 Glycine tomentella
ACAGAAACAAAAACAAAATTTGACTGACCATCTTTAGTAAGATTTTTTGTTCTAATTATATTTTTTTATTTATTTATAAAGTTAGAATTCGATACCTTATTTAAGGAACTAAATCTATGATCACTCAAACTAATGATTTATTAATAAAGTCACTTCTTAGTTTTAATATGTTGTCAACCAATTAAAATCAATTTATAAGTAAATTATGAATGTCATTATTTTATTATTTATGATAATTTATTATCAGATAAAACTATAAAAATCCTTTATATTGTCAAAAAAATTACTTAAATTCTTTGTTAAAATTAATTTGATACTAAAATTAAAAAAGTTGTCTTATTCTGACAAGTGAAAAGTTAAATTTATTAAAGAAAAATATTTTAATGTTTAATTATGTATTTAGCTCTTATAAAATGAGAAAATTTTGTTTTTGTTTCTGTAAAAACTTTTCTTTAATTTTTATCCTTCAAAAATTTAAAATCACTCATTTTGGCCCCCTAAAATGACTGAATTTTGGTTCTAGTACTTGTAAAAAAATTCTTTAGTTTTCATCCATCCAAATTTGAAATAACTATTGTTGGTTCCCTGCGTTTGTGTTCATTTTAAGGTAGATAATTAATATTCATTTGAGGAATTCTTTTTAAAAAAATGTTATTTGATGACATTGTACCACAAATACTAGTGGGTGTCACTTGAGATAATAAGTTGACATTTCATTAAATACATAAGCAGTTAAGAATGTCACATGACAGTAAGGACATAAAATAGCGATTTTTTATATTTATGATGGATGAAAATATTTTTTTTATATGGATCAAAATTAAAATTCACTCATTTTATATAGACAAAATATATTTAACCCATAACTTAATTATTGAATTGGTGATATTAAATAACCAAGGAATAATATATAATATGTGCAAATTTTGCTTACATATTTCTTAGAATTTTAAAAATTAGTTTGAAAAATGAAGATTGTCTCCTGTATATATTAATGTTGAACATATATTTAAACAATGAGTTATCCAATACATACCCTTCATGTTGAACATATCCGAGTGATATGATAATATATTACCAACTCAAAGAATTGGTGTAACAGTGTAAGATTTTATTGAGTTTACATGAGTGAGTGAGAACAATTTATTTAATAATAAAATCTATGTTTGATTCTTATTATGTGTAAATTTTTTTTATGTCAATCACAACTCTACAAATTACAAGAAAGATTAAATTTTAACTCATTAAATTAAAAAACAATCATAATCTATCTTTGACTAAAAAAAATAGACAGTCTAATAGCCTTAACAACAATTAATATGACTACATAAGCATACTGTAAGTGTAAGCCATCTTTAGTATACAGCCAAGCGACTGTGTCTGAACTGAAACCCCTCATTTATTCATGTGAGCAAATTATTAGAGGTTAAATCATGGGCCCCTCATTGGGATGGGTTTGTAATAATTTTGGTCCTACATGTAAAATGTAGAAGGTGGGAACGCCCCTAGAAAAGCAAGTGCCAAAGGAATTAGGGCCCAAAAAAGGTGAAGCAAATTGGAAGCTAGGTCCTCGAGGACGAGAGCTTATTGCATCTAATGACCAAAATGCACACAGTGAACACTGATTCTCAATCTCATCCTAATAACTCAATGAAAGGTGACTCCCCGCAACTGTTGGCTTAACTTCTTGATATCTAAAATGGTTTTGTGTATCTGCAGCATTAGTGTGCTTGATCATTGATGGTTTGATAAAATCTCTATTACACAATTTGAACACAACATATTTCTAGTAGATGTTTTTCTTGTCATTCTTGTAATGATTTTTTATTTTATTTTATTATCATTTTGTAATAAGTATTAGGAAAATGCTGACCAACACCTTTATAGTATGTTTGGTTTAGGAAAAAAAAAGTGAAAAGAAAAGAAAAGAGTAAAATGTAGGATGATTTTTTTAAGTTGTTTGATGCTTTTTTTTAAAAAAGTTGTTTGAGATAAAAAGGAAAGTAAAATATTTTTTTCCCACTTGTTTTAGTGTGTAGAAAATAAAAGAAAGGAAAAATATATGTAAATTGACATAAATATTATAAATAAGAATAAAATGTGATATAAACAAGGTGTACTTTATGAAACTCTTTCTTTCTCCTGCTATCATACGAAGGAGGGATTTTTTTACCCACCTAATTAACTGGAGGCATACTCTATTAGAATTATCCTAACATTATATATACAGTTTTTTCTTTTGAGGCAGCATTATATATAGAGTTAGATATTATTACTATGAATAAACAGATATAATACAAAAACTGTGCCATTATTATATAATCATCACAGATAGTTGAACTTTATCACAGCAAAATAAGTCAGATGCTAAACTTAAATCTGGAGTAAATTAGAGGAGACAGTCAAACAGAGGACAAAAAATGACAAATGTATAGTATTTGCTTAAATGCCAAACCTTCCATTGTGCAATGCATTCTGAAAATCAGTGTTTGGTGATGACATTTATAGCAACAGTATCTTGTCGGAGACACAAATTAAACTTCAAATATTGTCACTTTCTAATTGCGATAATTAAGTGCCAGAAAAATAATTTGTTGCGTTTCAAACTCATTGCCTTGCATGTCAGAAAAAAATCAATCAATCCATCTAAACAATAGAAGCTGTGTGTCAAATTCATCAATGCATTCACAAGTCATTAAAGATGCTTGTCCCCAGATAATGACCCTATCCTTGAACTACGTGGTTCCAATTACCAACGACGATATATCTGTTTCCCTTCCCTTCCACTCCATGTGAGGCTTATCGTCTACTATATGATAAACGATCTTTCTAACGTGCACATGAATATTCATTGATTAGAAGTTCCTGTCAAGATTCCTGTTGAAGAATTAAAAATAAAGTTTTTTTAAGTAAATAATGATTTTGACATCTAAATATGTAAATATGTAAAACTTTAGTAATTTGAAAGAAAAAAAAAACTATAATTTAGTTGCTGAATATGTAAGAACATAAAACAATTAAAATTCAAATACTAAATTAAAATTTTTGTTCTTTAAAATACTAATTTATCATTGATTTACACAATTTTTTTTTAAATTAGAGCGACGGCCTATGGAACAACATAAGCATTCCAAGTATGTTGACACTCTTATGAGAATCCAAAGCAGACCACTCCAAAAATCATTAAAAATAGATCAAAGCAAAAGAAACAAAATGAGAAAACTAGACCAAGATCCATTTGGAAAATTACAGAAACCTATAATTAGGAAGAACATTTCTATTAGATAGGAATGCGTCCTTAGCAAAAAGAGAAACGGAATCCCACCTAGTAAATCTAGCCTGGGAAGAGGCCCCATGATTAGCTAAAGCATCTGCATGCATAAAAGTTTCCTTCTCTGAAAATATGAGAGGAAAGCAAACTATATGATTCTGTTTATAAAAAATTAAGCAATTTTTCCAACGCCAACGGACGAGTTTCTCAGCGCTTGAATCACCAACATAGAGTAAAGCAATTTCAAGAGCAAGAATGACCGCAAAAAGTTCAGCATATAGAAGGGAGAATCCCAATATAGGAAGAGAAACACTCCAACAAAGCGTCCAACTTTCACATTCAGATACTAAGATATCATTTACCCAATTTTTCTATTGGAAATTATATTAAGTTGTATAAAAAATTATAGTGTAGTGCATTAACAATATTTTAAAAAATTAATCAAGTTGTTTTAAATAATTAGAAAAAATTAATAAAATGTATTTAACTTTTTAAACTAATATCTATAGATACAGTTAGAAAAATAGTATGATAAAATACAGCATGGGATGATAATCAGATCGAGGCAGAGACACAACTAGATAGGGAAAAGTAGTAGTATGAGATAATTAAACATTTCATTGAACCTACTTAATTTTCTCCATTCATTGAACATTCAATTATATCAATCAACTCTTTCGCTTGTGTTGTGTTTATCAACCTCATCAACCAACTCGGTATTCGCATTACTATTTAGTAATGTAAGATACCACAAAGCGGATCTTTTGTGTTGTGAACACAAGCTAAGGTTGTCGTTACAAACCAAAAAAATGTCTAAAGAGTTGCTTGCATATACAAAAAAGTTGAATCACTTTTTTTCCCCAGAAGTAGATACAGTTACTTGGCATGGCATTATTTGCCTTTATTACTATATAATATATCATATAATATTAATTTGGGGTGTGTTCTGATGAGTCATTCATTCAGCTCAGCAGCGTGAACCCTTTCTGCATCTAAGTGATCCAGCTGATGCTGTTATAGAACTCACAAGTGAAGATGATTTTGCTGCCAAACTAGATGCTCTTGCATAGCTTGAAGATGCGCCCGCTCCCGATGCCTTAAAAAACGCACCGTTTAACATCAAATCTCCACTTGACCTCCAATTCCAATTCTTCCACTTGCTCTGTGGTGAATTCTCCCTCTTTGTCACCTGAAATTAGTTATTAAGTTCCATTCTTAATTAATTACCACCAACTGTAATAATATTGTCTACCTAAATTCTCAAACTAATCATGTTCAATCCACAAAGTGAATGAATGTGACATAATTTATATCTTACTACTTTATAAAGTATGCAATAATTAAAAGTCAACAGAGGAAAAATCTTATTTTTGTTCAACTAACCTCTTTGAAGGTATTGTCATTGGGAGCAAGAAATCTATTCCCTTGGCTATTAATAGTTGGGGCAGCACTCCCCCCTATGGCATACATTCTCCAATGGGTGTAGTCATTGTTCACCACATGGAAGTATCCATGCCTGCATCTGCAAACATATAGATTGTCCACATAAGTGCGTGTTTGAATTTACGTTGAATGATGGAATCTTATTCAAATATCAGTTAACATGATTTCAAGTAAAAAGTCAAAGTTAAGTGAAAAACACTCATACAGCTATGCCTATAGACAAGGTTTTAAATTCCACTTGTAATTTTGTCAAGGTTTTTGGTATTGAGAGAAATTGTAGACAAATGTAACTGATACGATCACAGGAATAAAAAATCTTGACATTGCGACCAAAATCAGTGTATTTTTATAAACTTTGGCCTATAGGTATGGCTAAGTAGGTACCCCTAATAAAGTATCATGTGATCCAAATAAAGATCTTAATTTCTTACCTTGGCATTCTCTGCACTAGCCCTTCTCCAAAATGGTTAAAGGCAATGGTGACTTGCATGTTCTTGTCCCTAGTGAAAGTGTCACTGTGGCCCAAAAGCATGACCTTGTTATGGTGGGTCATGTAATTGTTGGATATGGTGATGGCCGTGGATCCATGGATGGCATCAATTAGCCCATCACGGCAATTGGAGAGAGAGCAGTGGTCCACCCAAACATGACTCCCACCAAAGATTGACACTCCATCACCATCCGAGAGAGTCCTCCGCCCATAGTGTGTAGGAGAGTCCCTCACATAGGCATTCCCTCCTTGCTTGCAGTCATGGATGTTAATCCCATGAATGATAATGTTGGTCACATATTGTATAGTAATGCAAGGGCCACCAGCAATGTGCACACTTACTCCTCTACCATCAATAGTCTTGAAAGAATTCATCATTAGCTCTTGCTTGAGCTTGATCACCATGTCACGCTTGAATATGATCCACAAAGGCTCCTCTTGGATCACACCATATCTAAGTGTTCCTGGCTTGGGGTTCACAGGGTGATCACCAGGGTCAGTCACCACATATATTTTTCCATCCCTTCCTCCAACAGCATGCTTACCAAACCCAATGGAACAATCTGCCAGACGCTTCCGGTTCTTTTCCCAATTGGGGTCACATCTCCAACAATCATCAATGGGGTTCCCCGTCCCACAAGAAAGAAATGCTAAGTTCCTCCTTGAGGCATTAATGCTCCTGCAATAAAAACAAAATAAGTTTTGTTACCCTTTTCACTATGATGCTCAAATAAATACACTAGTACATGTATGCAATCTTAAAAAATGTTAGTGAGAAAAACTTGTTTCCTACTTTTGTACATCTTCGACCACTAGTTCAGGATCTTGAAGTGGGGAAGAGCAAATGCAGGAAGGTACAAGAAGTAGAAAGAGTAACATAAATGAGAGTGGAATTGGAATTGGAATTTCCATAACTGCTTGATCTGTCCTCAGAATCAAAAATTGAGGAGTAGTACTACTAATAAGCAAGGAGGATAAAGGAATACTACGCTTGTGAAGAAATGTGAGGACATTTTAGACTATATATAGGGAACAAACTGGAAAACTGTGCCTCATAGTATATAAATTAAGGTCTTAGTAACCAGTGTTTTTGGAATAATTTATCGTGTACTAGTATTTTACTAGTATGAAAAATGCTAATACAAAGAAAATATTTATTATATAAAATATAAAAAAGTGTAAAAAAGTTATGAAAACAAAATTTTGCATATTTCAATAAAAATATTTTTCTGTTAATTTTTTAATTAATGTTATAAGGGTATTGATTAACATTTGTCTATAAATTAAAATAAATGAAATATTGGTGCATAAGATCCGATCGAGATTTCCATGATTTAAGGTAATCACCAATCATCCTTTATACGACACATTATTATTAGTAGTCTGCTAACTATTTAAGTAAGCTCTCTAATTCTCTGTAATCTGTATTTCCAAACGCTAGCTAGTTTGCTACTCATTGCTTAATGTTTAGTCAAAAACACTCAATTTGTTATAGTGCATTAGTGCTACGTACGCCTAATCCACTATTCGAAATTAAGTGTTTTGGAATGTTGTTTCAAAAGTTTAATCACCAATTAACAGTGCGCCGACACTTACATTTGTGTAGATGAAATCTTTGTCGGTAATTTGGTTTATATGCAGTGAGCTACTCTAATAGTTACAGCAACCAGACCCCACTTCAACTCATGGTCACTTTCATTCAGCTGCATCTTATTTCGCTATGGCCGTTGAAGTAGGTTTCTACTTTCTACACATTACTGCTGACATAAGTTAACATCATTAATGATGGGTCATTCTTTTACCAATATCTATGTACTAGTATTTTATATATCCGTGCACACCTATTCCTGTTCCATTTTCCTCTTGTGACTTTACTTCCTCGTGCAATTCAACTCTCACATGTATTATTTTGTACTATTTGAAAAATGTTAATCGGTGTTTTAAGAATATTATTAAAAGAAATTAAAATAAAATTATTTAATTGAAGAGGTAAAAAATTATATTACACGTGATCTTTTTTATGTTCTTTTGTAATTTATATAATAAATATTTCTTTTCTTTAACGAATGACTTAAAAATACTTGTTAAAAAGACTCTTAGTATTCTATATGTTTAGATTTCTCAAGAACAATTATGCTTTGCAATTCTTCCAATCTTAGGCTTTAAGCTTTATATCAAATGAAAAATGTGCATTTATTTCCGTGCCATGATCCATGAGCGGTACGCAAAAAGACTAGACACCCTACCTTATCTAGCAAGGTGATGGGATCAGGAATTCAGGATAGAATGAGATTTAATTGTGACAATCATAAATTTTTTACAAGGAAGAAAATGATGCACACTTAATGATCTGACCAGAACACATGCATAAGCGTGAACTGCGCAGGGAAATGGAATGTGCTTAAATGGAATCTAACTGATTTTTTTACCTTCTTGCTTCTGACCTTCTGTTTCCAGACTACTGTTCCTTATAATATATTTCCTATCAATAATAAATAAAAGATAAGCCAAAGTTTTCAATTGATCTATGATAAATTTAACATCAAACACATCAATATTTAAACATGATCAGATGTGAACTTTTTTAACATAATGGTCATTTGTAATTTTATACTATACAATATGAAATGTTTGAATTCTCAAAATTAAAGTGGCTAAACTTATTTACGTTTGGTCATAAAGGGAAAGAAAAATAAGAGTAAATTAAAAGAGGTATATCATATCATATATGAGAATGAGACACTAACACTTAAAGAGGACACATGGGAGGACCGTACTAGCATCCGTGAATGTGGTGACATGCAGCATAATGCATGTTAGCTCATGTGGACTGTGTTTATTTTTGATACTTCTCTGAGTGGGGCCTACTGGTTCAGTGTGAAATCCTTGCCCCTCATTTCTTTGACCTCATCTCAGCTCAGATGAGATTCCACAAATTGGGCCAAACTAACCCATTCTGGAGTTTGGATGGGAAACTTTTCGGCAAAATTGACCAATACGCAGATTATTCCAATCGGCTGATGGACAACGAAGCTTAGCCTTAAATGCTACATCCATTCATGGCCCAAATAAATAAATTATTAAAGGTGCTATATTATCCATCCCTCTCCCTCACCTCATCCATTTCAACTCAGAAGTGTGATTTGATTTGTTGAAAGAGCAGAGAGTATTTCTACAAATAAAATAAAATGGTGTGGTTAAAATATGATAATTACTATAATTTAGATGAATTCCAAAGTTGGAAAATATAAGGTTGCTTAATATGATCATCATCATCGGAAGAATTTGTTTTCTAGTTAAAATAGTTATATATAGTAGCGGTTTCTTTCACGTTAACAGAAATATCACGTTGTTTAGTTGGACGGAAATTCTGTTCAAGTAATTGACTTAAGAAAGAAATTAAAATAAAATTAGTTGATTTTTTTTTTTTTTTTTTTTTTTTTTTTTTTTTTTTTTTTTTTTTTTTTGTAAACAGGTTGGTTGCTTTCATATGTGCATGATTAGTTGATGGCATGCATAAGTGCAAGAAAGGTATCTTACGGAAAGGTTTTCTCCTGTTATACGCCAATATTCATCAATCTGATGAGGATGTGTTTCAGTCAAGTCAAGAAAAGAGCACTTTGATTATTAACTTGCATGATTGGATTATATAAGCAAATATGTATTCGTGACTTTGTGTAATAGTATAACGATGTGAGTTTGTCATAATATGTTAATATAGGGAATAATAATGCATGTGATCCAGATTTAAAATTTTTGGGATGGTTGAGTATATTGACTGGGATTGATATTGGTTTAGCGTCAACACTTTACTCTCCGTGTCTGTCTGTGTCTCCTTTCTAAACTAAAAATACAGAAAGCAATTGCAATTAATGCGCTCACAAGTATTTGTACAAAGGCAAATGCAATGGTATGGACATAACGAAAATTTGAGGTAGTTGCTCTCAGTTTCTTGTACAAATCATGTGCCTTGGATGCATATGATGAGTCTTAAAAGTATAAGTCTAAGATGAAATTTGACATCAGGTTGAAATAAAAAAATTGAATATCGTATGAATAAAGAAAAAAATTGTAAATCTAAATTTTAAGAAGTTTTAAATTAAAATATGGTGTGTTTATTTCCATAGTATAAATCGTCTAGTGTAAACCTCCTGGATTTTATAATAACAAGCATAGTTTTGATAAAACAAAAGAAAGATCTTAGTCATTGATTCAAAGCATTAATGGGGTCGTATAGCACCGTACCAAAGACGTGTACACATTTTGGTGATGAGTTTTATCAAAACGTGCATGTGATGGCATTATTAGATATGGATTAGGATATATAACTCATATAGCTTATCATGAGCAAACCATGTGCGCAGCTAGCTACCATTCCCATTTGCCATTATGCAACCAAATCTCATAGTATATATATTCATTCTTTTGTATAGTTAATGAGCAATCATGGCATCATGCATGTCCTCATGAGCTTCCAATTCAATATATTCCCATTGATGAACAATATGTATATTGGTAGAGGCTCCACAGTCATTTTTATTTTATGAGAGAGTTACCAGTTAGCTCCTTATAATTTAAATTCAGTAAAATAAACTTACAATTTTTTTTGTAAGATTTGAAGTTGGTAGACAAGTTATGTTTGAACGAATATACTTTTTTTAGTTTGATTTTCCATTGATATGCCTGCCAAAGATACCACACGGCTTTTATGATGATTTAATCAATGATATCGGGGTGATGAAAAGTGAGCAATTATGGCTCGCTGAACATATATTAAAGTAAACAAATCCATGATAAATTAGTATATCAAATGATAAATCACTGAGCATATATGAAATATTTTTGGATAAAGCATAATGTTGACAAATTATGCTACTCACGTCGTTCCTTCATTTTTTCCTTTCCAGGACGGATAGGCACTTAAGGAAGAACAATTAATAAAGGAATATCTTAATATATAAATATCGCTAACTAAGAAGAAATAAGCTAATGAGGGGATATCCACGGATCCTAATCGAGGGAATTAGAGATTAATTAAGTACATATATTCTTTTTGTTGTGAGTAGTGACTTTCTTTCTTTCTTTTTGTTTTATCTTTGATCTTAGCTTTAACAGAGTTTTTCTGGTTTTTCCCGAGGAGTTTAATGCGAGCAAATTTATGAATTGTATACTTTTTTTTTTTGGTGAATAATTTATGAATTATATACTGATGTTGCTTGTGGACTAAAATAAACTAACTGACTTCATGTCAAAGATAAATAAATAAATACAAATTGACTTGTCAAACATATATATTACTATAACAAAAAGTAATTTGTGCTAAAAAAAATCACGCGAATGGAAAAGTAAGCTTCTCTTTAATGATTGGGATCATGTGCTAGGCAATACAAGTAATTAAAACATAAGCATGTTTCTCGTTCAATGCAAAGCTTCAAACGTACATTACGACAGAATACATACCCTAACGCTGTACCAATTCCCAAGAAATTAAAGAAGCTCTTTTCATTAATTGGCATGTCGTGAGATTGCAGATATATCTAATTATTTAAATGAGAAATTATATTTATACAATTTTATCATATTAAAGTTATACAACAGAAATATAGATGAAAATAAAATTCAGCCAAAAAAAAAAAAGATGAAAAGAAAAGTGTGAGAAAACACGGTTGAATGATAGAAAGAAAGAAAAAAAATAGTATTATAAATATTATTAAAAAAATATTTTAAGAATAATATAATTCTTGTTAAAACTTAATCGTTGTCACAGATAAACTTAGAAAAAAAACTATTATGCTATTATGGTATACCGTACATTGTATAGAGACTGTCTTCTCTACGATGCAGTATTTCATTCAATATCAAGTTAGAGAAGGAAAACGGAGAGAACTGGAGAATTATAAGTTTAATTAGTATTTTATTTTATAAATTCCGTCTTTTTCCTAACTTTTTGAATTTACTTTAGTAAATACAACAACAACATAGGCTTGTCTAACCAAATACGTGAAAATTATATAAACAGTCCAATAAAAATCACAAAATTTCTCTCATTTTTCTCCCTCCCATCAGCGAATCAAAACAGTGTAAAGTTCCAAAAGCTTAAGAAAAACCAAAACTAGCTAGCAATTGCAGATGGAGCTAAGGTAAGAAAGCGAACCATTATCACATTTGATCTTCAATTTAGCTGTGAACATCTTCAGCAAGCATGGCAGGATTTAAAATATTGTGATATAACTCCTTTACATGTATATTTTTTAAAGAGCCTTATTTTTTTCAAAGAAAAAAGGCTCTTAAAAAATAATGGTTTGCTTAATAAAAATAATGTTTTTGAAGAGCCTTTACAAGTATTTGTGACATCCTTATTAAACAATATTGCAACTAAAATATCAATTTTTTTTACTTTATTTCTATAAAAACGTACATAAAAATAATTAAAAAAATATAAATAAATTATCAAAAAATCATTTATCTTATTCCTATAAGATACATACATACATTATTGTTAGAAAGATTTTCAAAATTGAAGCAATCTTTGAAAGAAAGAAAGAAAAACATTAATTACATTATTGTTGAACACAATAAGT
>PYAF01000922.1:1111129-1138532 GCA_007407185.1 Glycine tomentella
TTTACAATAATTTATAATCTTAAAAATTAGGACAATAATTTTTAAATTTTCTATTATAAAGAAACGATGAATTTTGACGATTTTTTTTCAAGTATAGTGAATCTATTAACTTTTGAAAATAATAGACGATCGTAGTTGTTTTATTCATTTTTTGTTTATTATGATGTGTTTTCTTCCTTTTCACATAAAATATAGTTTAGTTAAATACGCTTATACTGTTTAGAATCATTTTTTTTAATATTTGAATAAGTTTTTAACAATAGTATTTTAAAAAAAAAATAATTATACTTTTTTTTATAATTTTAGGCAAGTGATAATCAGTGTCCAGTGTCCTGTTATAAAATTCAAAATAGAAATATTTTATTAATAAAAAGTGTCATTAATACACTTATTATGTGATTTCCATTGCATTCGATCTAAGTGTGAATTTCAATATATAAAAAACTTCTATTTTAGATTCTTTAACCAATAAGACACTAATTAGGAAGACTCATAATTTTAAAATTTTATCAACTTTTATTTAGTGACCAAATATTTTAATTATAATTAAAAATAAAAAGAAACTTCATGTAAATTAGTGAAGATCAAAATAGCAACAAATATAAAAGTTGACAGGAGACAAAAAAAATAAGATACAACATTATAGGAGTGTAATTTAATCTATCCTCTTTCTATACTAGTGAAATAAGACATAAAAAGTTATAAAGATAAGATTATGAGTTTGAATTTCTTAACAGACATTTTTAATAAAATTAATATTTATCGATAATTTTTTTTTCTTCAGATAAATGGAAATGTTGACAGAAGAAAGGTATAAAAATGCTTTACTTGGGTCGTATATAAGAAATTAAAAATGGAACATGAACATGGATTCTCAGGCTGTAATAACTAGCATGTGTGCCAGCTGTAGAAGAAAAGGTGAAGCATCAAATATTTGTTAAGGTTGAAGAATGCGTGTCGGGACCTGTCCTACAATCGTGGACCATCTTTGTTCAGTGTATTGTCCCTTGTCACCAACAAAGAAACACTAGCAATCATACATTAATCAAAATCCAAACCATATATATCAGTTCAGTTCATAAAATAACTTACATTCTACTCATGAGTTAAGATCAGTAAAGCAAACTGTTCTTTTTAATGAACAAAAGGTTCCATCAAATTAAAAAGTATGGAAAAAAAATCCTCGGAACCAAATAAAATGTAACCTCGTAGTCCTAGGTAAAAGCATCACGCATTATAACGTGCTAGGCCTGCTCAATCAGTCTCAAATTTGTCTCCTCTTACGCAACCCATCATAGATTCGTGCTCTTGTTGGGACTTCGTTTACCCATAAGCTGTTTATCATTTTATGCATTACACCAAATTCCCTTTTTGAATGTTCTTATATACATGATCTTCTAATTTATCCTTTCCACGGCCATGAGTTCAGAATGTTGGACACGTTCTAAGACCATGATTATGGACTACACTTTCTGTACGAAACACATTTTGCGGCTCATGGGAGATATAAGGTTGACTCAGTAGTGGAGAATAGTAAAGAGAGAAGAAAAAAGAGGTCACAGGTTCAAATCCGCTTAACTAACATTTCTATCAAAACTAATAAACTAAAATTTGTATATATAAAAAAAAAAAAAAAACATTTTGCGACTCATCCTCATCAACCACCAAGATTTTAATGCTGAAGTGCATGCACATGTATACCAATTGCCATGGTTTTAAATTATGGTTGCAGTTGCGTCGCGGTGAGTCTGAAAACCTTTATATTACGGGAAAATGCAGCCACAATTGCAGTAGTGATTATGTTGCACTGAGTCAAAATACCTTGATATTAAGGACACGATTGCGGTTGAGAACGCTATTTAAAACCATGCCAATTGCCAACTGCCAACTGCCAACTGCTCTACTTTTCTAGCGTGTAAAAGACCTCTTGCTGCTAGTACTGCACGGTGATGTCAATGATACATTGGCAGTTACTTTGTTAAGATCTATGACTTCACCCACGTGCAATCTATTGCGGGTTTGAAAACTTAATGATAATAAAGCTATAATTATATTAACTTTTAAAATCACAGCCAAAATAGCAGAATAAGGAACGTAGGCATGTTACAAAAAGAATAACTAATTGAAATCCAATGACAAATACTGTTACTGTGTATACTCGTGGGATGCCGTATGCATAAGTATGCCAATTCAGCCCACTTTTGAACTTAGGCCATACGCACTTGATGTCGTTATCATACATTAAGGTTTCCAAATTGAAAATATAACAGGCGGATAGGAGCATAGGGCAGTTAAAAATTTTATTATAAAGGATATAGATTTCAACCAGAACACGAGTACAATTCAACAAAACTAATGAAATTGTAGCGCACACGCAACGTCCACCTCAAAAGTGCGTGTGCTGAACACACAATGGGCCACATGAACAAGGAAGGAAAGTGTTGAACAAGTTGCTTCATCAAATGAAACATGGCATTCAAAAGCTTCATTTTGCCGAGGCAAATAACTTGGAACGAAACCATATCTTCGTTAAGCAGCCAAGAATTTCAACGACTTAAAGCACTAAAATACAATGAGCTTATTATTTACTTTCTTAAAACTAGCGTCTCAAAGAAAATATGCCTTAACTTCACGTCAAAGGTATGGCTTGGATAAAGTCGCATTAACCTGATCATTTTAAATCGTCAAAATTGGTACAACCGTGCAAGTCAATAGCTAAAAGTATCACGACAAAATATAGAAAGCCCACTATTTAGTCCTGTTATTACATGCCGATATTTTACAGTAGAAAAAAACATTATGGATATTCTCCGATCACAGTTTCTACGGGATATACAGACCTAGGCCTGCATTTACTGAACCATTACAGTGACAAACAAAAAACAGTATCAAAGATGACAAGCTGACTATAAAGGGTATTATGAAACATCTATTCTAATGGGAATTCATCCATCTTTGCCCATGAAAATTGATGAAAAGAGTATTATACAAACTAAAACTATAAGGCTGTAAAATCAGCCATCAAATCCAAGCACCCTCTGCCACTATAGAAACCTTGAACCTCATTCACTCCACCATTTCTGTGGCAATGTACAGTGTTAACCAGGCAGACCCCAAATTGCAAGGGAGGCTGCGTTTCCAATATGGCATATAGATGACAACTGGACCAGTCAATCTCCAAGCAGATCAATCTCTTTAGTTGGTCAATCCTTTGTCTCTTCTGCAGGAGGTTGTTTGTTTGTGGCGGTTGTAGTTGTTAATACTTCTCTTGGTTCCTGTAATGTGAATTAGACATAGAGAATGTACAATTTATGAGGTAATTATTCTTATGCTGATGATATAAGAATGGTTCCTTTCAGCACCAGAGAAACAATATAAAGGAAAAAAAAGAAGAAAAAATACAACTTATTGTCAACTGACTTTGTATCAACAAATCATAACTCAAGACTAGCAGAATGATATTGCACACTATAATTTAGTGTCAGTTCAATTATTTGAAAATCCAAATATTGATTCAGTATTTGTCATCATATATTTCATTTTATTTTGTTTTGTGTATATACATTTCAAATATATGCTACAAAATCAAATAAGCCAAGTTTTTGTTGTCCATTTACTACTCCAGATATGGAGAAAAAAATGCTGAGACTGTTCTTTAAATTTTTGAAAAAAAAAAATGAATTGTTCATGCTGGGATGATGAAGGGCTATGGGGGGGAAGAGGAGTAAATATTGGGGAAGAAGTGGGAAAATGCAGAGCTTTCAATTTTTTAATTTAAGGAAAAAGAATATACTTAAATGCCCCTTTAGTGAGGTGGTTGCATTTAAATGAAATCGAGGTTTTGGGTCATTAAATTTTGGTGTATAATGCTAATATACTCTAACTAAAACAGGTTACTATTGAAGTATATTAGCAACCTCCTTTTTAATATATTTTCATCATGTAAATTTTATATAACAATTATTAAAAAAAATTGAATTTATTGTTTTTAATAAAATTCACACGAAAGTCACTCAATAATTAATTACTTGCCCTTACAGTAATATGCATGTTTGATTCAATTTATTTTGAAGAAATAATCACTTATTCTAGCATATCTATGAATGACGCAAATGTATCTTTGACAATTAAATATTAGGAAAAATGCCCTATATTCATATGTGCAATAATACCTTGTCTAAATTTTTCTCGTTTATCTCAACATTGTTGAAATGAGCAGAACCTTCATTATTTTCTGTCTCAGACGTAGGATTCTGATTTCCCTCCAAGTCTTTACTTAATGGATTACCATTTACTACTCCAGATATGGAGGGATCAGTATGTGAAGCCACAAACTGAGATTTTTCAACAACTAGATCACCTCCAGTTTGATTTCCCTCTTCAACTGTTTTCTCAAATGTATCGTCTATTTTAGTTTCTCTAGCTGCTGCTTCCAAGGCTTTCCTTTCTTCTTCTTTTTGTTGTCTTCTTCTTGCCTCTTGCTCCTTTATTAGCTTAAATCTGCAACAGAAACAGGAGTACAATTACAACAGATGAAAATAAACTAAACTAAATAGCATATGAAAAGAGTGTAACTACCTACAATTACTAACCTTTCACCAGGTTGTGGCCCCTCTGATGTTTTCTCACTTTGGCTGGCTTCTTCCGCTTTTGTGGAATTTAGCTTAGATATTGACTTCTGAACCTGTGTTAGGTCATTCTTCATGATATCATCTGGGACTTGCCTTACAGGATTTTTAGCACCTCCTAACTTTTGAAGCCATACTTGTTGTGCAGTGCTCAATATATTATTTGTTAACCTGCACAACATAAACATAATAGGTAAATATAGATAGATAAGGTTAAATAAACAAAACCAACCAAGTGTAAGCTTTACCTATGCTCACCAGTAAAGACTAAGACCAGAAGGAACTGAGAGAGCAAAGTAACCAATCATTAATGGAAGGACCTTGGTCAAGGCTTGAGAACTTTTCATGTTGGGATCATTAGGCTGAAAGTTGACATGGAAAATGACAAAAAAACTCAGCTACCAATGTAAATACACAGATGCACTTAATGTGCAGACACATAAAGTAAATCATATTAGATGAAAAGGTAATCTGGTTAGATAGTCACACTATGGATACAAAAAGGATACAAAAAGGCCAAAATTAATCCAAAATACCAACATATTGTGTTAATTAGCAAGCGGCTTGAAAATGCATTCTACTTCTTATAAAGCACAATAAGGTTCATGAATTAACATTAGAACCTACATGCATCTGATTTAATTGTACATGCATGATGCAACATGACTGACCTGTGATGACTGCATTATTTGGACAGAGATGTACTGAGAGACAATCAGCAACACAGGCAAGACCAGGTAAGCCAATGTATCTGACCATCCGAGGGGAGGGTGACCATCCTGAAGACAAAGGAGTAAAGCAAAAAAAATTAAAACAAAATTCACATTTAAATCCACCTAGAATATGCAATAAATCACCAACAATGTGAACAAAAACCAAAATAATATATGGAAAATTTCATACAATAATCTAAATCAATGAAGGTGATTCAAAATTCTAAAAGATCTGCCCCACTTGACAAACTGAACATAAACATTCATTCAATTATTGACTTTGACAAAAGAGAGGAGAGAGATGCATTTTAGTTGGTCCCTTTATCAACATAAACTCTTCAAGTAAGTGGTTAATAATACGTGCAATGTAAATACACAGCTATCCTGCCTTTTCTCAATGTGTAACCCAAACCAGTGACACTAGTGGACCAATACACACACACCAGCTTATACTAAAGGTATATGCCACAGTTTGCTTTCAAAGTATTTTCACAAGCATATATTTTACCTAACCCTCTGAAAAAAATATCAAGTTGCCAACAGCGTAACCTTAAAAGGAATGGCAACACAGAAAACCACAAGATTACAAAATTAATATCTGTAACATATGAAATTTTACTTTCTATGAGAGATACTCACCACAAAAGGAAAAATCCAAGAGATACCACTGCCATTCTGACGAGCTGCAACTGTAGTTGGACCAGCAAGAGAAGGTATCCAGAAGAAACCTTCAGTAAGGAGCCCCTTTGTATATCAGATAAATGCGCATAACATTAGCCATGGAAGACAAGAGTCATATATACCCCAAAAATGGCATAGTTAACTGTCAAATAACAAATCAACATCACAAGCGGCATACCTCATCTGCCACGTTTGAAAGGGCTCGATATAGCCCAATCCACACTGGTATTGTTGCGAGTGTAGGCAGGCATCCTATGAAAAAAAAGAAGACATATTAACAAAAGAATACCAACTTCATGTTTAAAAAAAACAGATAATGCTTATAGTTCCATAGATTAGCCAAAGAAACATTAGGAGAAAAATTATGGAAATAACTTAAAAAACAAGACTTGTGATATGAAAGCTTTGCAAGGCACCATCCTCAAAGCCAAAAGAAATATGAATAAACCATTTGCAATAAAGCCAATAATGAAATGAATACCTGCTAGAGGATTAATGTTGGCTAGTTTATACAACCGAGCAGTTTCAAGTTGAATTCTCTCCTGCAAGAAGACAATATATAAATCTTCATATTTGAACTATTTTATAGAATTCCATTGGTTAGAGGTTGCAGAGCCATGCTTTTACAGTTAAAGTTTCCAGGCAATTTCTAAAAATTTACCCAATGGTAGTTCCCACAGTAGTTTAATTGTTATACAAGAGATTTTATTGGAGAAAGTAACAGTTATAAAAGCTAAATAAAATACCTGATCGCCAGCATATTGCTGCTGAATAGCCTTTACTTGAGGTTGCAAAGTTCGCATAGCTAAGGCAGATTCTACCTGAGAATAATTACGCAGAATTCTATTTGACTGAATCATGATGAATATGATAAATGGAACAATATTCTATCTATTACCAAGTTTTTTAATGTCAAAAGCAATAATAGTCAGTTCACAACGATAAATGTATGAGATTCAAAAGATCATGGCCTGTGTTGATCATTTTCAACATATTTCAACAACTACATACAAACCTGTTTTTTGGTTAATGGAAAAGTGGCAGCTTTAACAAGAACCGTGAGCAGTATAATTGCAAAACCATAAGCATACGGGACATGCAAAGCAGAAAGCCCATCCTTGAGTACCTGAAAAACATAAATTACTTCCCCTCAGAATTACTGGACAGCATATAATCGCAAAAGTAGACAGATGTGTACTTATAAAAGTAAAATTTTGAACCAAAATAGCTATCTAATTCATATATAACAATAAATCACAAGTAATGCTATATCCTCCTGTTAATCATCCTAATACTCTATAACAATAATTCACACATAACTGATAACAATAAACTGCAACTTCCTTTGATTAAGTTAGTCAAGTTAGCAGTCTTCAAAGCAGTAGTTCAAACAGTAAAACTTATACAAGCTGAAATTAGACCGGAATAAATTACTTTCTTAGCTATGATAAATTATCATCATAACTTTAAAGTCCTTTCAGTGACAACCAGACCTAGTACGGGAAATTAAATCGCTAGAATCAAAGTGGAAATAATGATATTTCGCATTTCTCAGCTACAACAGCAAATACCACTAACCATCCGCACTGGAGACCTATCCTACCTACCACTAACAATAAGTGCAAACTGTAGTGTAGAGAGCTACAATCTTATTCTTACTTTTCCATTCTATGATTCTAATGCATTCTCTCCAAACACAGAATCACAAGTTCCGTCCAGCGAGTTGATAATTCAAATTACAATTTCGATTCCACACATAAAGAAAACCAAATCAAATCGAAGAGTTCGGAGCTTCAGAGAGCAATACCTTGAGAACCGTCTCCATGTAATTGGCAATTCCGGAAAGCCAGTCGTTGCTCTGTTTGGCGGTGGTGGAATCCGCAACCGTATCGGAAGAAGAAACGGCGGCATCGGCAATCGTGTAAAGAAGTCCCTCTGCTCGGCCAAACAGTTCTCTGAGAACGCCTTCAGCTTCGTCCGGCTCGGGCAAGAAACCGGGTTTGAATCCGAACCGGGCGACTGCAAGCGAACCGCGAAGAAGGTGTCTGGAGGTCGAACCGGAGAAAGCGTGGGAGTGAGGTCGCTGCGGGAAGTGGCACGTGCTCCGGTTCCCCAACGGAGCAGAGACTATGTTCGGCGCGCAAGGTAACAGAGCTGCCATAGTATTCCGTTCGCAACGAACCGGACGGTTCAAAGAAGAAGAAAAAAAAAAAACGAGTACTCCCTGGTTCGGTTGAAAGTAGATAGCAGTAGCAAGTTCTTGAATATACTAATATGGCAGGAGCTCTGTGCAACGCAAATGCAAAAGATTGTGCAGGGGGTTCCTCTACTCCTTTCCTGGGTTTTAGAAATTCAAAAGGGCCCACCCATATCTATTTAACAAATATAAAAATAAAATATCACTACTCTAGAAATTGTGTAATAAAAAGAAAAATATCAACCAAGTGATGGTAGATAAATGGTCGATGTGCTTAGCGTTGAATTGCTTAAATAGTATTTGAATTTGATCATCGGTAGAAATATTATTTTTTTTATCGAATTTTGGATTTTAATTTTTCTCTAATAAATTGGGGGATTTAGATAAAAATAATAAATTTGTGCTATTAATTAATTAAAATAATTATTAACATGACATAAGTTGTAAAATACTTATATTATATACAAGAATTTATAGTTAAAAATTATATTATCAATGTATATATTATTTATTAACGTAAAAGAATTACAGTAATCCTAATATTTTCTACTTCTCTATTCGGTCAACTCTCCTAATAAGGTTTCATTCTGCTTTCTTAATTTCACGTGATCATTTGCTTTTAAATGATTTTTTTAAATACTCAAATTTGTCTTTTAAATGTGTGAGACATAAATAATTTGGTTTTTTAAACATGAAAAATTTAAATTTAATATTTGAACGTAAAAAAATGTGATAAATTAATCGAATAATTTAATGACATTAGTTCCTAAAGTTTACAATTTAATATCAAATTGATGATAAAAAATATAACATATTATGAAATTGGTCATTAAACATTAGAATTTAATGATAAAATGATTTCTAAGAATTTAACACAATAATAACTTATCACATTTTTTATATATTTAAAAATTAAATTTACATTTTTCATTTTTCAAAATCAATTTATCAATATATCACACCTTCAAAATGAATTTCTCTCAAACTGATATATGATTGATGTACATCGGCACCGAACATATTATCACCTTTGTAACGTGACAAAATGAAAATCTAAAAATCTAATATCGATATATACACGAAAAAAAACGATACTCCAGGGGAGTAAAAAGTCAATACATTAGACTTGAGCCCGTCAAATGATTTGGGCTCGGCTTCGTAGTTTCTATGTGAGCTGCGATAAGCCCAACTCAACAGATAATACATGCTTGCAGCTAAACGGTTAGTCATCCCAAGTACTAAACGTTCTCATTAGTTCTTAAAATGAAGACAATTTTAAATAAATCTTTTAAGATTTAAATTATTTAAAATCTTTGAATATAACTGCTTATTGTTATTTTAATTTCTAATTATACCACTTAAATCACATTATTTTTTTAACAAGTTTGGTCAGGAGAAAGCTCCGGAGCATTAGTGTAAACATGTGAAGTGATAAGAGAGATACATAGGAATATGAGGTCCAAAACTTCCAAATGACACCGTTCGGATAAGAGTAGAATCCAGATATCACAATCTTATTGGACCAAATTTCTCAACTTAGATTTTCCATTTTCCAATCTATATTCCAGTGTATTCAATACTCATAGTACGTGTAAAGTTCCCCTGTATTCTCTCTACCTCGGCACTCTGCACGTTCAAGTTCCGCAATGGCAGCAACCATAGCAACAACAATGGCTATGATAAACCCCAAGTGTTTGAACCCAACAAGAGGGTCATCACCCAAGTTGAAGAATCCCAAGCTCCCACCTTCAAAACCCACACTCTCCCTCTTCTCCCTTCAGAACCTCCCAAAGGGAATAACCTCCAACGTCTCAACTTCCACAGCAGGCACCGCCATCGCAGGCGCAATATTCTCCTCACTCGCAAACTGTGACGCAGCCTTGGCTGCGTCGCAAATCGCTGAAATAGCGGAAGGCGATAACCGTGGGCTGGCGCTGCTGTTGCCGTTGATTCCCGCCATAGCGTGGGTGCTGTTCAACATTCTGCAGCCAGCGCTGAACCAACTGAACCGCATGCGTAACAGCAAGGGGGTCATCATTGGGCTCGGGCTCGGCGCATCGGGCATGCTGTCCGGCCCAGAAGCATCGGCTAGTGAGATTGCTATGATTGCTGATGCTGCCGCCGGTGACAACAGGGGACAGCTTCTGCTGATTGTGGTTACACCAGCGATTGTTTGGGTTCTCTACAACATTTTGCAACCGGCACTCAACCAGCTTAACAGAATGAGATCCGAGTAGTGACTTTGCTATGCTAATGCTAAGGGAATGGAATTTTGTGCACCCGCTTCGTTCCGATGCTTTTTTCTTGTACCACTTCTTGCTTGTAACTTGTACCTATTGCTCTCTCTCTTGATATAAATATTATCTCTCGTATTGACTACTGACTAGGCTCATATTCCTTAAAGGAAGTTTCAAGCTTCATTCTTGTAGATAGAAAAAAATGTGGTTAAAAAGAAAAACTCTACTACCGGTTATCAGCCAAGTTTTTCCACCCAGATTAATCATCTATATAATTAAAAGATACTTCACACAATTCACACTACGGATATAACAAATTTAGTGTAACATACATATAGTAGTAGTAATATATCACATTGTTCTCCTTAACTAGATTCGTGACATAAATCACCAACTCAGATTGGTAAACACGCTTACACGGCAAAAATAGTTTTGTTTGGATTTTGGAATGGTAAGAACGAGATAAACCTACAAGTAACAGGGCAACAAAAACAGAGAGACGCAGCTCTGTAAGGACACAAAAATGAACAAAAATACCACTGTTGTGGTTACGTGTCCTTTTTCCTTTCTTCTGCTGAAATGTGTGATTACTCGGCGAGGCTGTCTGGAACAAATTTGGGCTGGCTTTGAGTCTCTTCCAATTGAGAGGCCGTTGTTCTGGCCTTTTTATACCTGCTTGAGCTTCTAAGAACATGATCGATTGACATCCCTTTTGTGCCTGACAACCTGACCAAAGAACGATTTCAGAACTCGCCTACTGCTATGTCAAATATGTAACATGATACCTGAATGATCATGAAAAAAAAAAAGCCCCAAAAAAATAGTATTTTCTGCAATGATGTAAAGATGAAAGAATGGGAGTTTAAAATTTCAAATTTGACCGGCTAAAGACAAAAACAAGTAGATGAAAATCTTTTGATACAGATACATGTTATTTGGATAGAGCAACAAATCATGGCCCATGATGCATGAGAACAAGATAAATAGTTTGCATCTCCCCCACAAGGGTGGATGTGTGAATGACTCAATTAACTATGAATAAACCACCCATCTGAAAGATTTCACATTATAATTGAGTGATCAGATTTTATCGTTTAAACACATGTATACAATAAACTTAAACAAAATGACCAATTTATTTTTAAAGATACACTAGAGCTCTAGTATTCTTTACTCGTGTAAATTGCCAAAATTAAATATAGGGCCAAAGAATATACTCACGGTAGTTATAGCTATGTTCTGATTCTAAGTGAAAAATACAGTTACTGGTCAACAATAAGTTCAGGTTAGAGTCAAAGTCCATCTCATAATCAATTATAAAAACTTGAGTTTCAAGATTTTGTTCGAATGTAAATGCTCATACATGTCAAAAGAAATTTCAAATGGTAAAAAGTAAGGCTGAGAATGGAAGCAAAAAGAGACACATGGGATTAGATTTTATTGCTGAAAATGGCTATTCAAGCATGCAAACTTGTGGCCAAAAACAAAATGCAAACGACTATGCCAACTAATATCAGCATTCAGCAGAAATGCAATTCATTAACTTACCTTGCTTTTACGGAACTTCTTGCACCATTTTCCAGACTTCTCCCACCATTTGAAACTGATCAAAAAATGAAAGAAATTGGTTCCAAATTGTATCATCACCATTTTTATGAAGAAACAATATAAATTTAACATGCCATATATAAATCTTTAATTCAAGCTTGTCATCAATTCCAACATCAAAATTAAAAAGGCATAACAAGATACATATTCTAGAGGAAAATAAAGATAAATAACGTGGTACAGTGGATATTAATACCATAGTCTTAACAACTAAGTGAGATAACAAAAACCAGTGGTATCAGCAATGTACTAAGTTAGTTTCCACTACGAATCTAGAGGAAAGTGGTGGGCTAAAAATTTACATAAACTATTCTGACTGACTGCCTATAATTTGTTGGAATACAAAAGAACAAGTATCAATCAGAATCAGAAAAATCTGAATTATAAACTGTTAGATCACTCACTGACTAGAAATATAGCCAATGTAGTCCTCATAAGGCTTAGGCAGTCATCACATTACATGCTAATTTTGTGGGGTTGAGTTCAGCTTTAAGTCCAAATTCTTAGATTGTATCAAAGTTTATCCTAGAATGTTATTGGGTCACTCACATTTGTCCACCCTCCAGATGTCCAATCCTGGGGGAGAGGGAGTGTGTTGATATCCCTCATCGGCAAGAGATATGATCATATGATCAATGTAGTCCCTATAAGGCTTAAGTAGTACTCACCCTACAAGCCGATTTGTAGAGTTGAGTTCAGCTCTAAATCCAAATTTCAAGACTAATGACTGTTCATTCATCTTCCAACACTAACAAAGTAACAACTTGAAAACATAAAATATTCTCAAAATTAGCCAGGGAACAAGCAAACTTTCCATCTCTACTTCAGGAATTCCAACATTTTCAACCTTGGTAAATATGATCATAAAGAATATTTCCAGATCTCAGAAAGGAAATAAAAAAGAAAGAAAAGCTAACTCCAACTAACCCAACAGAAACTCACTCGTCCACCCACAACCCAGCCACCCAGAGATTGAAGAATATTTATACACATTGTATCAACTTTTTAAAGCATAAAGGCACACACAGAATTAAAAATTAAAAATATATTACAGATACCATCTACTTGTGAATCCATACCTGAACTGCTATCCCCATCAGAAAAATCAGACAACAGTGGATTATATGATGGAGTTCTAGTGCTGGCATCAGAATTATCAACTTCATCTACAGAGGTGGTGCTACTATCATCCTTGAAAATTGCTCCTGATAACAAGCTCTTCTTCTCTTGTGTTTTACTTGCAACTCTATGAAGGTTGTTCCCAGAAGCTTTTCCTGCTTTATTTTGAACCATTTTTATGGAACCTTCCAGCTTTGAGTTTGATACAGGAACATGTTTTCTTCGTTTCTCCAAATCCATACTTTTCCCAGAAGCATTGACATGAGCCTTTCTTTTTTCTCCAAATAAGGACATGGCCCTGTCAGACCTACCAGACAATTTTGAATCTTGTCCAGCCCTGTGTACATTTGGAACCTTCTTACCAGGGTGACTCCTTACATCAAGCTCTTCCTTTGATGATAATTGCTGTGAGGAGCTTAAATCCTCAGCATGAGTTTGTCCATTTATTGCTTCCAAGTTATCATCATCGTTCTCTCCAAAGCGTGTTGATTGTTGGGCAGCATCTTTACCCCCAGAAATAAACTGAGAATCAGAAAGTTCAAGTCTAACATAGTCTTCCACCGGTTCCAAATTTGTTTTGCTTGATTTGTTAGTGGACTTTGTGCTTGTAGATTTACTTTTCTTTGTCACTGCAACTGAAGGTTTGCCAAGCGTTCCACTGTCAGAAGATGGTGATGGCTTCTTACTATCAAGAACTTTATCTTTTGTAAGCATACTTGATATGATCTTTGAGGTAGAAGTCTGTTTGTTGTTTGATTTCTTTCTCTGTCTCTTGTCCATGCTTTCATTAGATTTAGTTTTAATTTGTTCCAAGGAACCAGCATTATCAACACCAAAATCATCTTCCTTATTAGAAGTCCCTTGTACTTTCTCCTGATGAATTTTTTCCCCTCCTATTTGATTTAAAGGGTTATCCTCTGTCTCTGTATTTCCTGACATAGGATCACAATTTTTTGCACTAAGAGATTTCATAACAACAGTTTCACTCTCAGAAGCATCCACAAGGCCAATACCTTCTCTAAGTGCAGACCCTCCACCTGAACTCTTAGCTTTTCTCATCCTTCTTTTTTCCTTCTCTGATTTTATAGGTTCAGTCATTCCATCGGCATCCACACCTTTTGAAGTCACATGTAATTCTCTGATGTTTGCATCTGCTTTATCCTGGCTGGATGATGTGGACTTTTCCAATAGTGCTAACTTAGGATCATTTTGTGGTGAAACTTCTCTTCCTTCCTCAGCTCCATCAATCTGACCAGCTTCATTTTTATGACATTGATCAAGGACAGCATTCTCATTATTCTCTGTCAGCTCCATAGGCTCATCCACATCAGCTGTGTGCGCTTTTGTTTCAATTTCAGAATGGTTCCTATAATTTCCTGTTGCTCTTTCTGTATATTGAAAGCCTTCTTTGCATGCATCTGTTCCAGTCTCCATGTTGTCAATAGTAGCTTTGCTCATACTATTATCTGCCCCAAAAAAGCAAAGAGATCAGTAATAGATAAAATATTTCTTTCACTATTCTAAAATTGACTTCTTTGATTAATTTGATCTCAAAAAAAATTATATCAAACTAATCTTAACATGAATCAGGGTTAGCACCTAAAAGGCGGGTACTTTTCTACTTTCCCCCTTTTCCGAGTAGTATCACCTTTAGAGGATAGGGCATCTTCAGATATTTCCTCCTGAACACCTCTTTGAATGCTGGAACAATCTGCTTCTTCACCTTTCCTGGAAGAAGTAACTACAGTTGTTTCATGAGGATTTGATGAATTTATCTTCCCTTTCTTCCTCCTACCCTGCACAATAGTTCTCGGTGGATCTGTGTCATCAAAATGTTTAGCTGATTGGTCAGTATTGCTGTTTTTAATCTTCTGTTGATCCTCCAAAATGTGGTGAGTAGCATTGTCTACATTGAAATGATTAATCAACTTTGCCTTGGACAAAATATCTTCTACACTTTTCTCTTTGCCATTCCTTTTTTTCTTTGCAGGAGGTCCAGTATTGAAAATGTCTTCAGTTACCTGATCTTGCTTATATTCAACATCATCCCTAGATTTTTCATTTTTAAGTTCAAACTCCTCTTTTGATTCTTTCCTTTCCTTATGTGCTTCATTAGACTTATGCACTTCATCCTTCTGAATTGCTGTCTCTACCTTGAACATTTCTTTAGAATCAACAGCCAAAGACCTCTTCCTTTTCCTATGCTTCTTCTTTGCAGATGCAGCAACATCAATGTCATTCTTAGTGTTATTATTGTTGCAATCAGTGTGCTGATGCTCCTTTAAATTTTCAGTTTCCTTAGTTACTTCTTTATCTGCATCCTCAGAAGGGTTTGCTACGACCTCAATATCCTGTTGAATTTTATAATCACCAGATCCAACAACAGAAGCATCATTTGCTTTTGAAGTGTCATGCTGCGACGTGCCTAATTTTTTCCTTTTACCTTTCTGTTTTTTCTTCACATTTGATACAAATTTACAATTTTCCTCCTCGTGTACAATACAAGCATCCCTAATGCCTTCATTGGTTCCACCTACCTCGCATTCAATACGTGAACCTGGAAGTTCATTATTTGCACCGGATGCCCTTTTGGATGGAAAATTAAGAGCATTGTCTACAGCAGTATCATCTTTTGAATTATCATCTTGCACTGTGTCTTCTTTTTTCCTTTTACTCTTTTGTTTTTTCTTTGCACTTGACACAGGAGTCTCTTCACATACATTATGATCATCCCTAATGCCTTTACCAGATCCATCTACTTCACACTCAATATTTAAACTTGGCAGTTCACGATTTACAAAGCAATGGTTCTCTGTCTCATGAACAGAACCAGGTAATGGGGTTCTCATGTCGTTGTCGCCAGACGATTTAACTCCTTTGCTGGTATGTTTTGAAACACATGGACTAGCAACATGAATTTCTTCATTTTGTCTGTTCTCCAACTGAGGCAACTTGAAATTGTCAAAGGTGGACACCCTCTTGGATGGAGAACTGACAATCAAAGCATTATTTGCAATGCCAAGAGTGGCCACCTGGTTAGGGGAACCGTGAGAAAATAATTGCTCATTCTGAGAACACTCCCTCAACACAGAAACATCAACACTGAGAAACCAGCTCCCATTGATGCCCCTGAAGGCACTTCTCACGGGCATGGAATCTGTAAGGTGGTAAAAGTACCCCTTGCGCTCAACCTATATCAAATTAAAAAATAAAGTTTAATTGTGTATCTAGAGAACAAGACAAGACCACGGTTTGAACTTTGAACAGTAGTGAATACCTACCTTTATACCATGAATCTGAACTTGCCCAATTTTCGGAAAGCATAAGGGATGTTCCGACAGAATACTCTCTACATAAGAAATGCATTCATGTCATTTAAAGTTAAACAAAAGTTGGTCACTATTAAGAACAAACAACCAAAACCCATCTACTAAGAAAAAAAACTGTTAACAACAAGGTGAAAGAAGGATCTGCATAAACTATAAAGGAAGAGAAGCATTATGAACGAAGTAAGGCATAATTGTTCCAGAACCAGTCTCTAAAAATTGAAGAAGAGATAAAAAATAAAATAAATAAAAAAAGATTACTTTTGAGGTCGGAGACAGTGTCAAGGTCGGAAACGATGAGAGCCAAGTGGGTATCGAGGTTGGTGTCTATGAAAACGACGTTGGGGTTGGGAGTCGCCATGCTCATTTGCTTATGCTTTCTGGGGTTTATGGCATGACGGCACCACTTCGTCTCTGCTTCAGTTTATATCCTTCCCTCCTTACACCTTAATATCATTAACTTTACCATTTTTTTTCTAGAAAAACAGTAAATAATGATTTCCCATATATGTGTAGAATGTCGATAAATTTGTTTGTATAAAAAGTGTGATAAATTTATTATTTTATTAATTTTCAAACTTTATCATTATTAATGAAAGAACATATGTAATATAGAGAGATAAAAATGTCATAAAAATGTTTGTCAACATGACTGTTGAATAAATTTTGGACAAAAATATAAAAATGTCAATAATTTTTTAATGAACTAAAATGTTAGTAAGATATTATTAGACCAGTCAATAATTTTTTTTGTGAACCAAAATCTCAATACGTTTCCATTTCTAAAATGTCACTAAGTAACCATTCCACCAAAATGTCAATAATTTTTATTTGAATCAAAATGTCAATACGTTTTTATTGGACTAATTTATCATATTCCAAATTTCGTTTCATTTAAAGATAAAATATAGTAAATCTTTCCTCATGTTTTTATCATTATAAACATAATAATAATATTACAGTAATCACTTAAAATAATAAGGAAAAAACATAAGTTAAAAGAAATATAATAATAACCATAATATTAATTAATAACCATAATTTGTCTGTCACAATAGAAAAAATCTAAAATAAACATTCATACACTATTATAACATATTATTATGATTATTGATCAATATTATAGTTCTTATATATTTTTTAATTTATGTTTGTTTTCATATTTTTTAAGTGACTATTTTAATGTTATTATTATGTTTGTAACGATAAAAAAATTATCTTTAAATTATATTTTATCCTTAAATGAAATGAAATTTGGGGTATAACAAATTAGTCCAATAAAAATATACTGACATTTTGGTTCAACAAAAAATTATTGACATTTTGATCTAATGAAAAATTACTGATATTTTGGTCAAATGGTTATCCAATAACATTTTGGTTCAAAGAAAAATTATTGACGTTTTGGTTCAATAGTAACTTATTAACATTTTGGTCTAATAAAAATTTATTTACATTTTGATCCAATGTAAAACTATTGACATTTTGGTCAAATGGTTACTTAAATGACATTTTGGTTCAAAGAAAAATTACTGGCATTTTTGGTCCAATAGAAAATTACTGACATTTTTATTTAATGGTAACTTACCGACGTTTTCATTTTTGTGATATTTTCATTTTTTATGTCAAATAAGCTCTTTCATTTACGATAGCATACGAAAGTTAACCAAATGATAAATTTATCACATGTTTTACACTTTCGAAGACTAAAATTTGATTTTTCATATTCTATAGACAGCGTTCTACACATTTTAAAAGGAAGATAATATTTGTGAGCTGTTAGATTAATCTCAGATCATGTAAGTTGTAGCTTACATCCTTCCTATCAGATTACTCCTCATTAAACTTTCTCCCCCAAAACTTCTGCCATCAACCACTGCTCGCTACCGCCAGAGGAATTTCCGACGGCGGTATTTCCGTAAACATTGCAAGTGGCAATTTTGCCTGAATCATGTTTGTAAACAAAGCCCCACCATCTTCACCATCAACATTGTTGCACAGACCCACTTTTTGATGAAACAGAATACAAAATGCGACGGCACCTCTAGAGGCTCCATGCCATGGGAGTGGTTGGGAAGCCGCAAGAGGAGGAGGACTCGTCGTCGTTCTCGACGAGATCTCAGACTTTGTGAAAGGCAATCGGTGGTGAGGTAGAGGATTTCAAATGTGAGTTTTGAGGATCTTAGATTTGAAGCTCTTGTGGCGAATCTGAAGACGCCGTCTAAATGGACGTTTTTTCAAAACACTTTGCATGCATCTCTGGGATTGACTTTTTTTTTGGATTTTGCGATCTTGGATTGCTTTGGTTTTGCAAGACAGTGTGTGGTTGATCCACTAATTTGGTCTGGTAATGGTAAAGGTGCAATTTTTGTGTTATTTTTGTAAGACCCAGATTGAGAACGACCTGAACAGGGACAAAATCTCGAACCTCAGTATATCTAGTGCATTATGTTTTCGTTCCAGGAATGGAGGCGCTGTTTGATGGCGTTTGAATCTAGTGTGGTGCGGGTGTCAGGCTGTCAAAGAAGTAGTAGAAAAAAAGAAGGGAAAAAAATGGCGCCACTGCTAGAAATCGCCTCAGGCGGTGGCGCACGACGAAGAGAAAGGCTGTGGAAGGTTGGGGAGGAATTTAACGTGTAGGATTTACAATAAAATTTAACATCTTAGATCAATCAAATGGCTACAAATAATGGTCCACACTAAACCAGTTACTTTGTTGGTTCACTATAGATGTGACCTTGTTTACAAGATGAATGAAACAGATTTCTTCCCTTTTCAATCTACTGTTTGTATATAATTAAAATTAAAATATGCAACTTAAAAAGTGAGACTCTAATTTTTCTTACTTCCTCAATTAATTTAAGTGTAACTGTTTTCACAATCACTTAGTAGAAAAATTCTCTCACTCTTACTATCTTCATGTGATTTTTTTTATCTTTAATTTGATTTTAAATTGTAAAGTTGTATTAATAAATTAAAAAGATTCATATCAACACAAAAGTTTTAATTTTTCCTAAACTAATATTATTCATGTAATGTAATTTATTTAAAATATATTAAAATAATCAAAACAAGATTTTTAACATTACAAAAGTTAGAATTTCTTCTTATCTAATAATATTCATATTATACTTTTTTATGTTATTTTAAATTATAATAAACGAACAATAAATTAAAAAGTCTCATTATTCTTTTAATGCTTTTATTTAGAAGAAGATTTTGGTTTATAATAGATTATATTAGATAGATATAAATACAAAAGTTTTGGATTAATAATTTTAGCTAGACAAAACAGTAATATAGGTGAATAAGCAAGTAAGACCAATATAATTCAGTTACTTGAGTAGGATAAGAGAATTGTCATAAACAACTTGTTAACAATCTTTGATTCTTATGAATAAAAAAAGAAGAGTGAATACACTCTAATCATTCATTTATTCAGTTTAATTTCCTGCTCAAAATTTTCGCTTGAACCACAATGGCTTCCTAAAAGCTCAGAATAAGAGAAAAAGGAGGAGTGACACCAGAGAACACCGGGTCAAGCGATATGCCAGCCAATATATTATATCAGTTCAACACACTACTAAAACAGTGAACAGAAACACCCAAAACGGGTGAGTGAAAAGAATATGCCACACAACTGATACTAACAAAAGAGTAACAACAGTAAGATGAAAATCAGGAACACAGCAGGTAGTTGGAATCCTTAATCAGCTAACAATCTGCATATATATTATCAGATGAGTAGCGTCTATTTGCCTACACAGCAGAACCAAGCATTCTTTTATTCCTTCTTCATGGACTCTTTGCGCTGTCCCCTCTTTCGAATACCCAAGCAAAACCACAGGCGCCAAGCATCAACAACAAACTCGGGCAATGAGCACGCCACAGCCCAGAGAAGAGTATGCGGCCAGTATGGTGTGCAACGAGGCTCATAGCCTATCCATTTCACACCTGCTTTGGCATAGTCATCTGTTGATGGAACAAAGAATGAAGATTTCTTGATTGATGCCATCTTGGTTGCCACATATAATGGAACCTGCATCAGGAAAATCTCAATCAGAAATGACAAAAAGATCATAGCAAATATCGTCAACTTTAACAGCAAACCAATCTATTTCCACATAGTCAACTCTTTCATACACAGATTATTTAGGTGGGCAGTTTTCCAACGGCAGAAGACAAATGTAGGATGGAGTAAGGGAAAGGGTAATAGCTAAGACCATGAAGAATATTTAAATGCACTGTGAATACACCTAATATTTACAATCGTCAATAATTGAAGCTAAAGTACCTTAAAGGATGACATCATATATTGCTCTATATATACTCATAAATAATAAGACCAAAACATTGACCGGACAAGCGTAGTATACAAGAACAAAATACAACGGTAACCCCAGAAAAACCAAAATAGGATGCCACACCATACCACCCACGTAACAATAAAGCAAAACATCAAAATAAGCTAAAGAGAAAAAAAACAAGTGCAGTTGCTACCACTACCGAACGCAATGGTTGAAAAAAATTACACACAGATACAAACACACGGACTAGATTTCCCATCATGAACAAGTTGTACACAAATATGAAATATCAGTATTAAACAGAATCACAACATATCTTCAACTTTCAGCAAGATTTATAACCATACCTGCCTTAACTGAAAAAAAGCATAGAGTGATAGAGTAAAGGGGATTCTTTTCCGTTCAGTTTTGTCTATGGTTTGTATTATGGTTTGTATAAGTAAAAAAAGTTAAAACGAAAGGATTTGTGCTACACCAAATTAAATATAAGTTCTACAGTACGATAATAGTCCCAGCTTGCTAAAGTCCATAATAATGAAAAAAGGCAATTCCACCAAGGCACATCCTTTCTTTTCATCACCGTAAAACTCCAACTGACTTCAATTGAAAAAGGTTTAAAAAGAGGGTCAGTAGCATATGTCCGTAATTTTCACAATATTAAGCAAGGTTTTGAAAGACATCCATTATTGCAATTTTGACCGCTAACATAAAAAAAGTTTTTGGGGTCCTTGCAAAACTGCAACTGCAAATAACCACAATTGTACATAAATTGTAGCCGCATCGACTGCATAGTCCGCAATTTCCCGCAATATAAAGGAGTAAATGAAGAAGATAAAGGAGTAAAAGGAGAAAGAGGGAGGGAGAGGTCATGGGTTGAATCTCTCTCAGTATAATTAACATCTAACATTTGTCGATAAAAAAAATAGAAAAATAGAAGCACTGACAAAATAGCAACCGTAATTTAAAACCCTGATTTTGAGAATTACAACAAAAACCGCGACCACAATTCCAATTTAAAATACTTGAGACTAGAGCTGTTCAGTTCGAATACAGATCAATAACTAAACTAATTTGCTGAAACTTGATAGATGGAATTAAGCAAAAAAACAGGAAAAAAAATATACTTTCTATCCCAAAAAGAGAACTAAGCAAGCAAGAAGTTAACATGAACGACTAGAAAAAAATACAAAAACATCACAATACCTGACACTGAACGTCAATCCCACTCTTCTTGTATTCAACATAGAGACATCTCGAAAACTGATCGACGTACCTGAAACAAGGAGCACAAAACCTCAACAACAACAACAAAAAAAACATATCACCAAGAGGAAAACGCAACAACCAAGAGCAATCATCAACAACAACTCACGCTTTGGTGGCGGCATAAACAGCATAAAGAGGATCAGAAGGAATAACAATAGCAGCTCCAGAACCAATGTTAACAATCGCCCCCTTCTTTCTCTCGAGCATCCCTGACAGAACAGCTTGCGTGACCTTAGTAGTTCCAACAACGTTAACCTTAATAAGGTTGTTGAGAAGCCCCTCGTCCACTTCGTGGAAGAACCTCGCGTAAGGGTACGAAACTCCCACATTGTTAACGAGCACTCCAACTTCCAACCCTTCAATCGCTTCGCTAATCTTCTTCACGCCCTCGTCCAGATCCCCGGAGAAATCAACCACGACGGTCTTAACCTCGGTTCTTCTAAACTTCGCCGCGATCGAATCCGACACGTCTTTGAGCTTGTCGGGGTTCCTTCCGACAAGGACGAGGTTCAGGCCCTTGCGAGCGAGCTCGAAAGCGAAGCTCTTTCCAATGCCATCAGTGGGTCCAGTAATCACGGCCCAAGATCCGTACTTTTTGAGATTCTTCGGTGATCGGAGGAAATTGACGTAGACCCATCTGAGAACAACAAAAGCCAATTTGAGAATCGTTAACAAACCGACAACGAAGAGCAGCACGAACCATAAAGGTTGGGTCTTGAGCCTGGCGATTATGCAGCAATCCATATTGGGAAGTGGGAAGTGTGAATGAATATGATGAGTGATGAGTGTGTTACAACACGAGAAAGCGGTTTATGAGGGAAAACGATAAGAGCATTGAATTTATGATGAAGAGAGAGAAGTGTGGGTGAGGTAGATGAGCGGAAAACAACCAGATTTAAGTAGAAAGGTTGGGTGCGTAACATTAACAGGGGCATTCAATGAATACTGATGCGCCAAATTGCAGACAAATAAATTAAAATGGGTGGGCGGAGTCAACTGAAAAACTGGTAGTTTGGGTCTGGCCCGTTTCCTTCTACAAGCTGTGGGTCGTTACTTGTGAGACTTGTTTTAAGAGAGAAAAAAAAGTTATCAAGTGAGGTTATAAAAAGTGTAAATGATAATTTATAATTAGAAGGTAATGTAAAATTGTTTTATACTATTAATACATAAATATTAAATCCTTTTTAATTATGAAAAGTTTAGAAAAATTGAATCATGAGATTTAGGAGAGTTATGACATTCATTAACAAAATTTTCATGTTGATAACAAGATTTGAACTCACTTCTTGTAAGATTTGAATTCGATTCTTACTAATTAAGACCAATCTTCATCAACGATTTTTTTTTTCATGAAATGAGAAATGTGTTATTACTAACACATTTTTTTTATGAGTTTTACTTATAATTTTTAATAAATTTTAAATCGTAATGGAAAATGTATAAAGGGGTGCTGTTAATACTCTTCTTTACAAAATAATCCATGGATATTAGGTGTTATTTGACACAGTGAGAGAAAAAAAGAATAATAAATGTGGTATGTGATATAATATATTAGAAAAATAGGTAAGAAAAATAATAAATATTAGTGAAGTATTTGATATATAAGATTTGTTCCTATAAAAGTGTATTTTATATATCATTATCTTGACAAGTAGTGCCTAATATACACATAAACTGAGAAAGAGAAAAAAAAATAGACATATTAAGTAATACGAAAAATAGAAAAAAAAATGAAGCATGTTCATATATATATATATATATATATATATATTTGGTTTGGCCAAGTGAATGGTGTAAATCACGAAATCTGGAAGGTGTTGTGTTGGAACCTGGAAATGCATATTATCGTGGGCCAGAAAAAAAAAATAAAGTGAGTCCACACGTTTAATGATGCTGCATGGTGTCTAGTACGATGATAGGTCTAAAACAAATGACGGGTTAACGCCCAAAACAGGTAGAATGGTACTAGTACAGTGGACGCAGCCGTATATGTTTTGGTTCTAACTTCTAAGAAACGCATTCAATCAACTCATACGGATAAAAAAATAGTTGTTGATATCCAAAAAAAGGTATTAGATAATTTTGAATCATGCTCCCGACAAATATTTATGTGATACATAGTTAAATTTTTAATTTCTCCCTAATAATTCTTCAATATGTGTTTGGATTTTCAGTTGAAAAATTGAATCTGATTGAACTTAACTTTGTAGTTAAAAATATATTTTATGTAACTTAATTTAAGTATGAAGTTTTCTATTTTCAACTTAAGTAGGTAGCTTTAAATTAAACTTTAGTTTGAATGATAGTCATGTTCAACCCAACAAAAAAAAAAAACAGTTTATAGATTATCAAACAAACAGTTATAGCTTTTCACGAAGAGTGAACATCAATTTAGGTGCCCAAACGATCAAACCATTAACCAGAAAGATGGCAAAGCAAATATTCAAAGAATAACTAGATTAAGTAAACACAGACCAATTGCAGATAAAACTTAAAAGTATAAAACTAACGATAGTGGAAAGTAGGTAAACGACTTGACCGAAAGGCAAATCTAAAAAGAAAAGAAAAAGAGAAAAAAAAAACTATAATTAATTCACTGGGGGTCTCCATGATCAGGCACAATTTCCCATAAATGTTGTTATAGGAACTAGGACTTAATTTGTATGATCTTGATTAATGATGTTTGCTTCTTCAGAATTAGATGCTGCTGATGTTTTAATGTTGGAGTCCTTGGAGAGTCCTCTTCCACGCCAATAAAGAAAATAGCGCAGCATATAGGAATCCACTAATGAATCAGGAATTGCCCTTATGAGAAACCCCTGCACAGAATGGAGGAAGTATGGCTCAACCAGTTTTTCGTATCCAATCCATCTTGTGCATGTTTTACTATACATATCCGGCGTTGGAACAAAAATTGATGTCTTCATTTTGGTCATCTTTGTTGATACAAATAATGGAACCTGTATGCATAGCTCAGCAGCACATAAAAAAATATTGCCATGAGTTAGATACTTAGATTGCTATATTTCCTTAAAATTAGAAGTGAAAACTTATTTTCCTAGTTTAAGAACAAAATATTCTAGGATCAAGTACTTTCTGTAAGTTTTTGTCTCAAATCAATGGCCTTTTGTTTACCATTCTTTAAAAAGAAAAAGTAAACATCTATGTAAATTAGTTTCCACCATTTTCTAATAATACTCTTAAGCAAAATAATGAGGGCCTTAAAGGGGTATCAGTGATCAATGATGACTTGGCAATATCCCATAATTTCCATCAAACGGGAAGAAAAGAGGAAAGGCAACAGAAAACCTGACATTGGATGTCAATTCCTCGATGCTTGTATTCCAAACTGATGCATGTCGAGAACATTGCAAGGTATCTGTAAAAAATAGCAAGTACATCTCAGATCTGGATCAGATTTGGTTTCCTCAATTAAAACTAAAATAATAACCCAGAAAAAAAATGATTTCTTTTATAAACATCAAAACTTTTTTAGTTGTTTTTTCTTTCTATTTTTCAGTTGATTTGGTGGGAAAAGGACAAGATAATGCAACAAGTAGGTAAATGTTTATATGTTTAGTCCCAATTGAAGAATTTACTTTGAACCGAAAATTGATTTTGAGTGTAAGCAAATTTAGGTAGTTTTTGTGTCGAGTAAAAATAAAAATACAATAAAAACACCAAATAGAAATCACTTCACTCCAAAATTATCAAAATTGGTTGTGTAAAATCAATTTTGTACAGAAACACTTCCCCAGACCCACACTAATTTGATTGCAGCAGATCTTATAGTTATATGAACACAAAATTCAATGCAGTGAAACTATTAAATTTTGTAGTCTAGGAGAAGAAGAAAACGTAGAGGAGATTTCCCCATTAAAGTCTTGACTCCTCTGAGCAAATGAAATAAAGTCACTTCAGTTTTCTGTTCTAAGCATAGTTTAGATAGATATAAGAAAGACATAAAAACTACTAGTACATATCAAAAGAAAAAAAAGGCATAAAACTGAACAAATTTCCTCAACAAAGCAAAGCATTAATGTTAGCATATTTCTGGGTATAGTCGATCAATAAAAGCAAGATCCTTAAAAAGAAAAAAATCCCCACCTAGAAAAGCATACATTGGAATGTTGGAAAATGGAGCAAACTTAATTACGGACCACTTACGCTTTTGTAGCAGCATAGAGGGTGACAAGAGGATATGAAGGAAGCACAACAGAGGACCCAGAGCCAATGTTCACTATTGCTCCCTTTTTCTTCTTGATCATAGTTGGAAGCACTGCCTTTGTGATCCAAGTTGCTCCCTCCAAGTTCACTTTTATAATAGCATCCATAAGCTCCAAATCAACCTCATGAAAGAATCTAGCATAAGGGTAAGCCAAGCCTGCACCATTAACTAGCAAACCTATATCCAATCCATCTATTGCTTCCTCTATTTTTTTTACTGTTTCAACTCCCTCAACTTTTTGCATGTCTATGACCATAAACTTAACCTCAACATCATGTCTATCTCTTATTTCCTTGGATGTTGCCTCAAGTTTTAGAGGGTTTCTACCAACCAAGAGAAGGTTAAGTCCCTTAGATGCCAATTCAAAAGCCATGGCCTTGCCAATTCCATCAGTGGAGCCAGTGATTATAGCCCATGAACCATACTCTTTGAGATTCTTTGGTGGCCTTAAGAACATCACCCATACCCACTTGAGAAATTTGATAAGGGCATTGCACACACAAATAAAGCCTATGGCATTTGTTGCTACTAGGAACAAATCAAGCCCCTCCATTTTCATTCTAACAAACTCCAAGAAATTTTCCAACTTTATAAGAGACTTTTGTTTCTATTAGTAAATGTTTCATTAACCTCAGGTCTTCACATGCACGATGTGAGGGAGTCATGTCATTGGTATGGGCCTGTGGGGTGGGGACAGGGGTTAACGATTCCGATGGAAGTTTACAGAGTAGGTAAACATTTGAATTTAAATACTAATAGAGTGCAGTTATTAAATTTAAGAAAAAAATTAGTATTATAATTCTAACACACATCTCTAAAATATTTTTGTCTTCGAAAGGAAAGTAGATTTTCCAAAATTCTCCTTCAGTCTCTAACTATAAATATAATACTTGACTTATTTACCTTTAATAAAAAAAATAATTAATTTAATTATTAATATTAAATTTATCTATATTTTAATACTTTTTAAATTTATCCTGAACTTCAATGAAAATCTATTCATCTTCTCTAATTTTCATAGGAGAGAAAAAGAGTCAATTCAAAATATTTTAGTCAAAAAATAAATAATTGAAATAAAGTCTTATATAAAGGG
>PYAF01000922.1:1138632-1198595 GCA_007407185.1 Glycine tomentella
TTATTATATTTAATTTTATATTTTACAACTTATAGAAAAACTTATTTTAAAAAAGAAAAAGTAGATATTAAACATTAATATAAACAAGTATTTTAGTTTGTGCATTCTACACTACTGCACTATAAATCTTTATTTTTATATATTTTAAATATAATAAATAAATATTTTTAATATAATCCTTTTGTAATATAAATTATATTTTAGATTTATAGTGAACAATTTAATTAATGATATGAGGTTATCTTTTAACTGTTAAATTTTTTTAAAAAAAATATTAAAATCCAATATCGAGATAAATACACAGATAAAATAAATAAAAAATGTTAATTTGTTTATATAGGGAATAAAGTTAATTTGATTGAGAGAAATTTTTTTTACTGGTTATTGAGATAATGTGTGAAATATAAATACAAATTCGAAGGAGATAATCATAAGAAAGAGCATTTAGAATATCTAGTCTAACAAAGAGAATAAGGAGTACTGAAGTCTCACTCTTCAAGTTGTGCATTCTATTTTTTTTCTTATACAAAACCAAGTTTCTTGTTAAAATACAATTCTTAAATCCGGAAGGAGTATCTATTTCCATAAGTGAAATTATTTGATAGTCCAATGATTATCCAATAATTAAATAATGACAAACCACAAAAATTCCAATATTCTTCTTAAAAAGAAAAACCCTTTTCTGTCAGTTACTCAAATGTGATAGATTACATTTTCCTTTTATACTGTTACACGGTTGTATCGATGATAATAGTAATACACAAGGCTAAGAGCAATACCAGTAATTATCAGAATGAAAGATACATCATATCAAGGTGGTTGTAAGTTGCATTCAATTAAATGACACATCATTTTGATATCTTGTACGCTTAAAATGCTAGAACTAACACATGGTTGAAGAATGAAGACTTAAAGTAACTGCAGAAGCTATTCAGGGTTCAAATGAAATCTGTGTAGTACAAGCTACACGGCAAGGGTGAGCATGGTCCCAGCCTAACTGTACAGATGTTACTTATGTCTTATGGATTGAAAATAAAAATACATAAAAAAAACCAAAAATAATGTCACTTTCTCCTTATACCTCCACACTCTCCTCTACTCTTCATCTTCTATGGACAAAAATCATACATTTTGTCGGAAAAAAAGCATATCGGTAATTTTTTTTTTTCCGAAGAAGTGAAACTGGTTTGGCAAGGCATTACCATACCAGAGAAACTCTGCATAAGTGCTAACAAGTCATAAATCAATTGTATCATTGCTACAGCCTGAGCTCTTCAGAAGATGGTCCTGGTGAAAAGGATCGTCTATACCATGCACAGAACTCAACCTTGGAGAAAAGTTCCACCCTGTCATTTGCCCCAGCTCGTATTCATTAGATCTTACATTGGAGTCTTCCTGGAACTTCAGGAAGAACATTGAAGACCAGTAATCTCGTGCCAGATTCTGCACAAGTGGAATGTGCGATTTAGATGAAAACTATACAGCCACAGCCAGGCTAATTTTAAGCAATAATTTTAATTTTTTAAATCATCGCTTAACATAATTTTATTTTATTTTTTATGTTTTCTAGACATTAAATGTCTTTACCTTTTGATTAAATATTTTCTTTATAAAGTGTTGGGAGGATGTTATGCGAAGATATAACATTACCCAATTTTAATCAAGGGAGTCTTGTCAAATTGTTTTGAACCTAAGGAACTTACTGTTTTCATCAGCTGAATGATCTCATTAAGTGCATTATGGAAGAGATCAGGGCGTGTGACGTTGGAAGTTGATAAAATTTCTTGTCTGCTTCTATGAGAGATGTTCACCTCCATAGCCGCACCTGTAAAATTACATCCTAGCAAATATTAAACGAAGCACCCCAAATTTGGAAGAAAAGATCACCGGCACGTGATTTTTTTCTATAACTCTTACTATTTCAACTCATTCACCGGAACCCCATAAGATGAGACATGCAACTGTGTGTAAATCAAATAGCTGTGTTCATAAAAGGATTGACAGAAAACTGATCTTACAATTTTGAATATGGCAAAACCTGGGCATCATGGAAAAAACCCAGGATAAAAGAAGGAAGCCACCTGGAATTAGAATTACAAACCTGCAATTATGTATTTCTCAATAATATGTCGTGCCATATAGATCCTTCTCACACAGTCATCTTCAGGTATTTTACTAAGCTCATATACTTCATCAAAGAAGTGCACACTCTCCCCAGCCAAGCAACTGTAAATATATTAAAACAATATTACATTTTTTAGTTTAAACAAAGATATGTTTTTTTTCTGCATTCTTTAATTCAACTTTGATGTTTAGGTCCAAAACTTTCTGGACCTTGTGGGAACCGAGTAAAAAGGATTCATTCTTCTCAACCAAGATTCCATTTTGCAAATTTAACATCTGTTATCTTCCATTTAATGTGTAGAAAATATTACCCATTTGGTCAGAACTGTTTCTCATGAATAAGTCATTTCTTAAATCTTCTAGAGTCTAGAGAAACTATAATTCGTACAAATGTCTGCCAACATATTGGCGTAAACAAAGAAGGATACTTTACCTATCAGCAAATGCCATAAAAGACAGCCGGAATCTCTTATTCAGGAGAAGCTTATCCAATGGTTCATTAGGATCTATCCTTGAAATTGGTTCACTTTGTGCTAATACCCCACTATCAGGTATGCCCAGAGCCTGACTCATTGTGCGAAATTCTCTGGATTCTCTTCTCCTCAAGCTGATTTGTGAGAGAAGTGGTTGTGAACATGATATTGAAAAGAAAGCCACCACAAGTATACTAGCCTTTAAACAAAACCAACATAGGATGGAAGTAAATAAAATATTCACAAAGTACTAACTTGGATTTTAACTTTCAATGTATTGAAAGTATCTGACATTTCATAGTTATGAAACATAAGACGCGATACGAAAGCATACCACAACTAAAAGCAGAAATCTGGAGGCAACTTCAAGCCATGAGATATTATCATAAATTTCATTTAGTATGTAAGCAGTAACCCACACAGCTGCCAGAATAAATTATAGAGACCACTGAGATAAGCTATCCAGAAAATATCCAAGCTCATATTTTATAACAATAGTTTGAAAATAACTATGTGGATATAGGAATGGTTGGCTTTAGTTCAGCAAGCCAAAATTAAATTCGAATAAAAATTGTGGCTAATTAAGAGACTACATAGTATGGAATCTCTTCTCAGAAAGTAAACTACATTGTATTTAGGGTAAAGTTTCTGCAGAACTAGTTTGCTAAGCACACTAGTTAAAGAATATGAGATATCTATAACATTTGCAAATATGCATTGATGAGTTAACAATAACTTTGGCATCAGATTTTATCTTGAATGTTACACATTTAGATTTAGGTAGGAAATCTATTGCTTAAAACAGAAGACCGGAATTATTGTCGACTTAATGGTGAATTCATTACCTCAATAAATAACAGCCTTGGAGCACAGGTTAGTAGGAAGCTAGGAACTTTAAAATAAATAGAGAAATAAAGGAGTTTCTTATAAAACCTAGGAAAAAGTGTACCAATGGACACAGCTGATACAAGTATTCCCCGCCAGAGGTCTTTGAGTTCATCAAACCTGAACTCTATGTGATGAACAGCAGCTGTAACCCCAACCAAAACGGCAATATACAATGAATGGAGGCATACAACTGGGATGGTCCATTGAGCTTTCATGTGACAGCGACTGCTTAGAGGCTTCATTGAATGGATAACTAGAAAATGAATGATAGTTTTATTAGAAATAAATAGAGGAAAGAAAGTAAACAAAAGAGACAGGACTAGGGAAAGAAAGGGGAGTGGGTTCTGGTAATCATTTCCAGAAATTCCAGGAGATGTTGAGAAAATCATGAACACAAGGCACATACACTTAAAATGTAATAGCTGGGTCAACTGATGTAGTCAAACAAAATTTTGAAATATTAGATAAAAAGAGATAAAAGGAAATGCAATTCTATGGACAAAAGTGATAAATTTACACCTGCTACCTCTACTTCAATTAGTAAATTCAATATAATAGAAATTGCGGCAATAAGTAAATTAAAATTAATTCAGATTCTTACCGCCACCAGCAGCAATCCAGGGAAGTAGAATAAGTGGAAGAAAAATATATGATCTTATCAATGGTAAACGCCTCCTGAAAGATCAACAAAGAAGGAAATTGAACACACAAGTCATAAATGGATGATAAGTCCTTTAGCACGGTTAACAATTGCAGTGACAGGCAAAGTGCCAATTAGTTATGGTCAACAATGCCTACAAATAATCATATCCATAAAAAATCCACAAGCATCCATGAGCTAAAGTGAATAATAGCTTCACCAGTGAAAACCAATCAGACAAACAGAATGTTATGATAATACAATCAATATGCTGTTTGCTATGCGTTGTGGTTGTGGAAAATATAGACTAACTGCTTTAAGCTATGGATGACGAATTTTAGGGTGCCTTGGAACAACTTATTTACAGTTTATTTGGTCTTATCTTATGACATAAGAACTTGTAAGTGTTTGGGAGAGCTTATGGACATAGCTTATAATTTGTCCATAAGTTGTTTTCAGCTTATCAATAAGATCTCCAATCTCCATGATAACTCATGAAAATAACTAACTTATAGTGAAAGAGTTTAATCCTATTTCTACTTTTATTATAGAAATAGCTTATACATAAGGGCTTACATGATAAGTACTTATCCAATAAGCACTTAATTAAGTTGTTTATCCAACCACACCCTTAAGCCATCTTGTTGACTTGAACAGTTAAGAGGTACAGTGGCAGCAACTTGCACCAATGTGGCCTAAAATATCAATATCAAGCTGTCACTTACTTGACGAAGATAAAATATAATTGTGAAGCTTGTGTTATGCGACAGCTCAACAGCAAACCAAACCCTAGTGGACCTTCAACCCAGACTGAAAATAAACAGGAAAAACATGGTTATACTAACAAGTATTCATCTTTTTAATAGATAAGTATAAACAAGTCAGAAAAGATGGCGAAAAGAAGGATAACCTCCCCATAGGTAGCATGACCGCAACCAATGTCTCTTTCCCATTTTCAAGAAATTATTTGACATCTGAATAAAAAATCAAATATAGAATCGGTAAGCTTGAGAACAAGGCGATGCTAAGGTGATACTGAAGTAACGCTGAAGAACTAGAAAAATTGGGATTCTTTTTTAAGTTGTCACAGAAAATAAATGACATAGACATAAAGAACTTACTTACCACAATCGATAGAAGAAGGTTGAGGCTGGCAACAACTTGAATAACAGGTAACCAGAAGCCACTGCCTTTGGTACGAGGAACCTTGTGAACTATGAAGGGAAATATAGACCATAAGAGAAGCCTGAAAAATAGAGGCCAACCAATAGCATATACATAAGAAAACAAATGCCACATACATAGTGTTTTTTTTTTATTATTTTTTATATATACATTCATCATTTTGAAAAATGAAACAAAGGAAACCATAAAGATGAGACTAAAGGACAAAATAAATCACCCAACACAGGAATCACATGTATCATCAAAGAGAGAGTCCAACAAGGAAACTCCTTTAACCAATAAGCAGATCAGGTGGGGGGAAGAAGCAATTTTTGATTCATGGGCATGATGGGAAACTAACTTACAAAAGCAAGGGGAAAAGGGTATATAAACAAGATTACAACTTGTTAATCAGAGCTCAAAATTCATAGGGTCAAAAGATCAAACAGGTACAGTGGCCAATTTGGCACAATAAAAAAGACCCATTACTTGGATAGGGGAAAAGAGAGAAACTTTACACAGTGAAGGAAAGAATGGATAGGGCAATAGCTATGTAGTCACTGGGGCAGCCTCCTTTCACGGTACAGGTCTCCATTCTAATATCATTTGGCACACATCTACAGATTCAGAGTTCAAACAGTTGCATTCAATCGAAGCTGGCACTTTGCGGTTATGTTATGTTCTGTTCCTCGTTAATTATGCAGTCAAAATGGTCCTTCACTTCCACGTGATGTTTGCTTCACCACACTTTGCTTGCTTCGGAATTTCCCAAAATATATGGCTCTGTTTTTAATAATTATTGTTGTTTCATTTAATAATCCCAATCAAAGTGTTAATAAAGACCTTGATGTGTACGGAAATCGTAAACCAATCTCTTATAAATCTTCATCCCCGTACTTTCATAATTAGTTGTGTATAAAGATTTTTTATTAAAAAATTAATTAAAATAATTTTATATTATTATTCAATCATAAATTATCAAATTAATTTTTATAATAATTATTTTAAAAATTATACCGATAAAAAAATTTATTTATTAACAATGTAAATATATTTTTGATTAAAAAGATTTTTTCCTCGAATATTATGCTTAATTTGCAAATAAACATTTTCGGAGTATGATCAATGTTTTTTTTTTAAAAGATATGGTCAATGTTAATATAGATATTTTTCGACGAAGATTCAAATGTTAAGCAAAGACCAACTTCTTCTAAATTCAACTTTGTTGATTATTAAAAAGGTATTTATTAGGATGAGTATAAAAAGTATTTAATACTCGTAATAGAAGAGGAGTGGTTAATAGAATGTATTTAATAGTATTTCTTAATTAAAGGACAATTAGTTAGCAAATAGCAAGACGTTTATATAATATAAGGATTTCCGGGTTGATTTGGTTCAATTTTTTTTTTTAAAAAAAAATCTAAATCAACGTGAAGTCACTCGTTTTAGACAAATTTGAGAGGATATATAGACATGAAAACGTCTGCTTAAGCTTTTAATAATCATAATATTTTTTATTTGAATAAATGAGTAGCTTTTTCCAGTGTTTCAGAAAACTTCATTCATCTTTTTGATGAAGTATTAAAATAATTTAATACAGTTTTAGTTTTATAATTGTCTCATCAAAATCTAAACTAATTTAACTTTATTAACATGGAGTTTGTTTGGATGATTGAGTTTAGTGTTATACTTTTTAATTTTTGAAAAAATTAGAAAGAAATTTACGTTAATTAGTCTCAATAATAAATATTTTTAACTAAAATAATGCTACATTGTGTGTATAGAAAAAATAAATTATGAATTATTAAATACAATCATGTCAAAGTATGAAAATAATGAGAAAGTTATTTATTTTTAAGGTTTAAAAAAATTGTCTTTATAAATAACAATATAATATGTCATTTTGATCTTCCAATAATTTATGTTTCGTGTTTGGACAAAAACTAGCTTTAATTTTAAACAATAAAGAACAAATATTCCATTCAAAGCATAAAAAAGATACTACCTCCTCATCATAACTACTGATATTTAAGGTGAATACATACAGTTTAAGAAATGGTTAATTTCTTTAAGGTAAGAAATAGTTAATACTACTCACAAATTACTTATTAATCTAAAATATCCTCTTTTAATATTTATGATTGAAGGAGTTGCCAAATACATTATAATTGGTAGACTTAAATATATTTTTATACTTAATAAATATTAGATTTTTATGTTTATTTTTTAATAATTTTTTATTTTATCTTGAGTCCTTAATAAAATAATAATATGATTGGTTCATGTCACTTACTTCTAGTTACTGTTAAAGTTTTTTCATTTATTATTAATCGAGATTAAAATAAAATTTGATAATTTATTAGAGAATAAATATAAAATTTATTAATTTATCAAAGATTAAAATAAAATATAAAAAACAAAAAACAAAATAATATTTTATTAAAGACTCAACATATAACAAAAATTTATTAAAAACAAAAAAAAAATTAATATTTATTAGGAATAAAAACATATTTGAACCTAATTATTAAATATAAAATATATATGAAAAAAATAATTAATCAGACTTAAAATCTGTAATTCATCAATAGTTTTTGAACAACAACAAGAATTAATTAAAACATCAATAGTTTTGGTATGAAAGTATATATATGTACTTAATTAAAAGTAAAGACCGACAAAGTTTCGTTTCCTAGTTGAATACCAATAACACATCATATCATCAACAAAATTAGGGGGGGAGATGTGCTTTCTCCATTTGCAAAAAGGGTTCTGATTGATTCATGTATTTACATTAGTTTTGGGATGTTGCATTTTATAAATAGCACGATACATGAAACAACTAGAAGCTGAACGGAGAGTTGAGCAGGCTGCACTATTTTCTTTTCGTACTACTTCACCCGTTTCCTCGGAAGAAAAGTGACATATAAGATATAGAATCAATATTACTTATGGCATCAAGAAACACGTCCTTATCCATGTCTAAGGGCCAAAGCAAAACCATTTTTTCTGCAACCAAAACCATGCATATACATTTCAGCTCACAATGATGAACACAAATATCATCATCATCACCAACATACATAAATAATAAATAATATACATTAAGAAGAAATTATTATATGATCAGAAACTTGAACAATCTTGAATAAATAATATTTTTCTTGTACATTAAGAAGGGTTTAGAAACAACATAATTAGGTACGTACCTTTGAGGAGGAGGAGGAGGAGGAGGAGGAGGAGGAGGATTTCTTGCACTTTTGTTGATCCTTGCCATGCTTTCGAGAATCATATCTTCGCTGAGAAGGGAATCGTCCTGATGCTGAGGCAATTTTCTTTTCATCTCTGGCCTTATTGAATATAACAGTGAATCCTTCAGCTGAAGCAGGATCATTCACATCCCATTCCCCAAACTTGGGTAAAGGCTTTCCTTGTTGCTCATCAAACTGCACGTACAAACAAATCATTAATTCATGAATGATTTTGCTATTGCAAATATTGCATATCATCTTTCACTTTAAGGCAACAAACAATAATATATATCTAAAGTTTATTTCTGCCTAGATTTCTTAGAAGAACAAAAACAAAAAAAAATTATTATTTTTTATGAAAATTGTTAAGATAGCTAGAACTTTTTAGCCAAAATTTTCACACAGAGTTGTGCGAAGAAAAACAATGTTTATGGCAAATATTGATTCTTCTTTATTTCATCAAACAATCTATCATTGAGTCCAGCTAATTAAGTTCTATCCAACCATTTGCATTCTATCATTTGAGTCTATAACATTGGTAGGTTGTCTTTTTTTTTTCTTTTTCATTTGTGACAAGCTATTTTGTTCTTACAGAAAATAAGAGAATCTAAATATAAGAAATGACATGACCAAAAAAAAAGCGTGCATGCATTGCAATGCATAATAATTGAGAAGATGGAGAAGAACAAGATCATACCGAGGCCATGAGATTGAAGATTTGTGATATTCAACAAAACCGGAAATTCTGAGGAAAATGAATAGACACCTAAGAAGATGAAACACAAGGGAAGAAGTGAAATTGAATATTAATTGTGAAAATGCATCAGTTTATAAAAGTTATACAGGAAGAGGAAACGAAGTGCAATGAAAATTAGCTGTTGGGTTTGCGTGGCCAACTTACCCAAAGACACGGGTAATTTAATTATCAACATTTTTTGTTAACAATTGCACAAACTAAATGCTGAATCCCTTCCCCATGACCCGTTTCCGTTACAAAATAACTATTAACTATTTATAGTAAATAAACTGATGTAGCAATCCACATTCGAATAACAAACAAAAACGTAAATTTGAGCTTTGTCAAAATTTTAACTTCTATTTTTTTTTTTACTTTATAACATTTAAAAATGCCCACATTCTATAATTTTTCGAAAGAGAAGAAGAAGATGCTTTGGGGAGACTGTAAGATTGGAAGCTTTTTCTTTTTTTAATCCTTTGTAACTTGCTTTTTTCCTCTATTTATAAAAAGAAAGTCTAAATCTTAGAAGTGACATAACCCAAAGCTTACATGTATTGATCGCATGGTAATTGAGAAGATGGAGATGGGTTTACTAAATGATCGTGCATACTGAAGCTATGAGAATGAGGTTTAATTTGTAATATTCAGTAAAACTAGAAATTGAGGGAAATAAATAAAAGCCTAAGAAATTGAAGAAATATGTTAGCTAAAAACTCTCCAAAATACCAGTGATATATATTGCGTAAATTAAGAAAAATGACTATTGAATTTTGATCATACAATATTATTTGAATGATTAAAACTAAAAAAATAATATCGATAACAATTTTCATTATTCATATCTTAATCTTAATCATAACTATAAATCTTTATGGTTAAGATTTATTATTTTCACATTTTTAAAATAAGAACTATTTCGTTATATATGATTCTTAAATCAACTTATATAAGTATAAATCAACTGTTTTTATTTTCAACATACACTAATTATACGTCTTTTATTTCTAATATACTAATTGTAATATTAAATTCCAATATACATTAGTTCTATTTTCTGTTGAGAAGTTGGTAGTTGAATTCCTGACTTTTCACAGCTAATTTTTTTATTTATTATTATTTTAAAAAAATTATAATAAGATGTCGGGATGAAAAAATTATAAAATTATAATGGATATATATAATGAACTGATTACATCAAAACAAACGTTTCTTTTTTTAGTAAAAATATATATTTTTTAAAAATTCTAAAAAAATTTGTTTGAATAACAAAAAATTTACTAATTTTTTGATTTAATACTTTATTTATATCAAAATACATTACATCACATAAAATGTATAAAAAATAATATTTATCTAAGAAAAATTAAGAATAAAGATATATTAAGACATTTTTTTATATATATTTATTTATGATGTAATGTATTCTAATATAAATAAATATTAAATCAAAAAATCAATAAAACTTTTGTTATTCAAACAAATTATTTTAATTTAAAAAAATTAAAAAATATTTTTTACTAAAAAACTGTTGGGGAGTCGGGTCAAGAACTTCCGACTTACTATTACAAAAAAAATTCTAATAAAAAAACAGCAGTAAAAAATTAAAAATTCAACTCACAACTTCGCACAAAATAAAACTAATGAATATTGGATTTAATACTATAACTAGTGTATCTTGAAAATAAAGGCATACAATTATATGTTGAAAAAAAAAAAAAAACTAAATCAAACTCTTAAACACAAACACCTATCCAAAACTCTGTTTCCGTTGCAAAATCACAGCTAACTATTTACAATAACTAAACTTAGATGTTTCATAAAACGAAAACAGCAAACAAAAACACAAATGAGTCATCCTTCAATTGGTTTCTGTATATTCATTCTCATTCACTGCTTGAGATATAAATGAGTCATCCTTAAAATCTTTCTACATTTTTATTACATTTACGTTCGAAAAAATTCATCTACCTATTTTCTACTCACCACATCCTTTAATATTGAAACAATCAAACAATTGTAGGCTAATACAATGGAGGGGCTTCGATTTTAAAGAAAAAGAAGGCTGTCAAAAAATGAGCCCAAACATTGAAGACCAGAATCTCTGAATCCCTAAAATGTGATTGCAGAGAACAAATAGTGAATTGACGAGACTAAAGAAAAACAGGCTAAAGAAGCAAAAAGAAAGACATGAATAAAAAGGGACAATTTTATATCGATAATACAATTTGCAGACGCAGGACATTCAATGTTGAGCAGTCCAGGTACGTTTGGTCACAACTTTTCTACAAGATCGTCCCCAGTAGCCATATATGCAAGATAAACAAATAGCCAATAAGTCCTAATCTTGCTCTAGGACGACTCATGAGAACCCGGCCACCAGATACCCTGCATAGGGAAATTAAATTCTAAGTTAAGAGTGTTTGATCAAACTACAAATAAATGAAAATTTGCAACGGCAAAAATCTAAGTGTTGAATTCTCAATGATAAAAAATAACATTTAATTTGCGAAGTCTGAAAATGCTTTCATTTAAAGTATTGAAATTCAATTAAAGGGAACTGTTAGCATTAAGATAATAGAGATGAATTTACTAAACTATCATTTTATGAATTATCAAAAAAAAATTGCTACAATGCTATTGAATACATTTAGCTACCTCTCATGTTAAATGATTTCAGCAGTTTTATTATGAAACAAATTAAACAACACCAATAAATCAATTTCAATTATTCAGGGAGGAATCACCTTCAATACGAAAATTTAGTTTTAAGCAAATCTTTAACTCGTTTATTCAAAGGAAAATGTCATTAGGAGTATGGTGATGGTGATTTGATACTATGAGAGATATTTTTTCCCCCTAAATAACTCCAAACCATAGACCATGGATCTTTAGCATCTTGTGGGCCGTACTACTCAACAGTCTACACAGCATGGCGTTGATTGAGATTCTACGCAAAATATCATCTTAAAGATTTTAGGTCTTCTGCTTTCAACATTTCAATGTATGGCCATCAATTTTACCATGTAAATACTACCATGTTAAAAAGCAGAAACAAGCATTTTTGTTTTATAAGCTGAAACAAGCAATCTAATACTCATTCTTTACCATTGGTAAAAACAAAAAAGTATAACAAAATACAATTTTACCAGAGTCCATCAATACGATCTGCAATGAGCTTTCCCTGTTTTGGTACGAATCCAGTAGTGTTCAGAGACTTGAATACATGACCTGCAAAGTAATCTAGAATTAGATCTTCAAATTTTCAAATCAAGAAATTCACAAAAATAAGAAACTCATAATTACCTTTATCATCATCCTTATCTACCCTGTTAATCAAATTATCAGACTCCACACTAATATCGAGTGCAAGATGGTCACTAGATCCTTTTCGCATATTCCGCACATGAGCAGCCGATGGGACAGGAGATATTGCTTTCTTGCTAAGTGATGATCCCTGTGTAAAGAAGCAAACACTTTACAGTTTAGATATGCCTTTCCCTTAATCACTTTAATACTTAATTTGAGAATGCGTCATAATATTAATGAATTCATAAAAGATAAAAACAAGATATGGTCAACCAGAAATCAAATAAAGTTCCAATATGTAAAGGGGAAAAATAACCCTTCAAAACAAACTTCTAGTTCGTCTGCATTTAGTTAAAGAAAAAAATAAGGCACCAGTGAATAGATATATCTATTTGTCATATTCTATAAGCAATTAATTCATAAAAACACATCAAACCATCAATCTTATGTATTTATTTCAAGAAAAGGATCACAGGAAATATGTTTTTCATTTAAAAAAACAATAAATCCCTGAATAAACAATTAAACATTTGAACTTAAATAGCGCTGCAGACTCACAACTTATATATTGCATTGTGTAAGCAATTTAAGCTTAGAAAACTACCTCTTCAACTTCAATTATCTCAGACCCAGCAGGTAATGAGGATGCTTCGTATATGCTCCTCTCCTGTACAATGTCTGGCTGAGAAGTCCTATCTTGGAGTGAATCTTCAAGTAATTTAACCTTGGTCTTTAATTCATCAATAACCTTCTGACTTCCAACTAACTTAATATCAAGTTCCCGGGCCTTGGATTTTGAATTTTCAGATTCTGAAAGAATGGCAATGATATGCTTCTCCAATGCTGGTATTAATTCCTTCAAACCTTTAGATTTCCTATCTACAACCCATTCACCAGCTCCCAAAATATCGATAATTTTTTCTAATACATAGGTGAGCTCAGACAATTCATTCTTGATCATTTTACTGTCTTCACAGATTCTATTGAGTTGTTTGGCTTCATCCTTCAGATCCTTAATGTCAAGATCCTTAGTTTCAAGGATTGATTGCAGCTTTTCTTTATCATGAGACAGAGAGTTTATTTGATCATGCAACCTAGTAACACTATCAATAATATGAAAGAGTTTTTTCATAGGGGCTGAAGTATGTGGCTCCAAATCATTTTCTTCGGACTCTACAAAAGGGATTTTGATCCTATCTATCTTGTCAAAGAGATCTCTCATTTGAGATGCTGGAAAGAGGGAGTTTTCTGCCAATGGAAAAAAAAAAAATCAAGTCATAAACAAGTAAATCAACATATCAAGTTAAATCAAATATTGTGAAGACAGTAAACATTTCAATTTTGTTTACCTTCTTCTTTTGCCAACAAAGCATTGTGCATTGATGAAATCTCATCCTCTTTTTCCTCTAATTTTTCTTCCAAGGCACGATAACCCACTAACTTATCCTTAAGCTCACTGCAAGCACTTTGCAGTGATTGAATATCAGACTCCAGTTGTGAAACTCTGTTTTTATTCAAGTCTCTCTCATCAGTGACTAACTCAAAAGCAACAGTTCTTTCTTTCAATTTATTCCGCAAATCTTCAATTGTTGCATCCACTTGCTCACTTCTACATCCAAACTGTCTAATCAAAGTTTGAGCTTTTCTAGAAGCATTCATCAATTTATGTGTGGCTTCCGTGTATTTGCTGTTCTTATGATGCTCTGCTTGTGCACCTGCTTCCTGGTTTAACTGTTCAACCTCGGAAATGGAGCCTGGCTGCCCAAGATTCTTGTCAACTTCACTCAGAAGTGCAATGGTAGAATCCTTGCATGCAGATAGCAATACACTGACATTGTTTTCTAAAGTGGCAATAGTATTTTCATGTTCTTCTTTCAATTTTTCCATGGTATTTGCTTCTTTTTTCATAATTTCCATGTTCTCAACAATAGTCGTTGACATGGTCTCTGTTTCCAGTAGTTTTTCATGGAGAGGAGAAATAAACACATCCATAAAATCCGAAAATTCATAAAACTTATCTGCAATGTGTTTGTTTCTCGACTGAAATCCTTTCACAATCTTTCCAAATGATGAGATTATGGTGTCAATATCAGCACCATCAATCTCTGTATTGTCCAGTTCAACTTCAAAATTTTCAGGGCCATCCAAGAATGTTTCTCTCACAAGTGGATTTTCCTGGAACAAAAAACACCACCCATTAAGAAAAATACATACAATGGAAAAAAGAAAAGAAAAAAAAAAAAAAGAAAAAAAGAAAGACAAATCCATAGTAATAAAACACCAACACACAACACACAATGATTTTACAGAACAAAAAGATTTGAAACGACACGTATCTGATATCAAAATGCCTGTGTAAATTTCTAATTAGTAGACACTTCAAAGTTCAAACCATTATGCATTAATCACCATCAATTTTTCAAATTATATGTGGATACATATATCTTACTGGTCAGAAGACTTGGACAGTATATCATAATTAATTCAGCATTGAATGCACAGAACAGGAGGAAATAATAAAACCAAAAAAGGGTGGCAAAAATATTACCTCCATCACAGGCTGTCCCTTTGAATCCTTTGCAGTCATGGCAACATTATCTCTTATTTTGTTCATAATGAGATTCATATTCTTCAGCATCTCACATTTGCTCTCAGAGCATTGTTTAATTCTGGGAAATGGAATAGTGTCTTTCATGAGCACCTGAAGATCATTAAGGAGTCCAATGAGCTGTAAGGACTTGTTTTCTAAGCTGCCATTCTTTCCAGCTAACTCGTCCATGCATGAATTTAACTTAAAGCCAAGTGAAGATATCTTCTGTTTCGCAATTTTATTTGCATCTTCTGAGGCAGAAATATCATCTTGTGCCTTCGATAATGCATCCTCCAGTGATTTTATAGTTGCAGAGGCACCCGCCAATTTACTAGCATGATTTGAAGCTTCATCTTGTAGCTTCTTCAATTCATTTTCCATGTCAATTTTGACAACTTGATCAGCATTATACTTTTCAGTCAATAAATTGGCATTACCCTCAACCTGAGATAGTTTATCTTCTAGATCCTTTATGGTCTTGCTGGCCTCTGCCAGTATGCTTGTTTGCCTGGCTGCTTCATCTTTAAAAATCTCTAACTCTCTCTCTGCAGCAACTCTGCTAACTTGAGCCTGCTCTCTCTCTTCGGAAAGAATAGAAATTTCTTTTTCTGCTTGTGATAAGGCATCTTCAAGTGACTTAGTAGTATTACAAACTTCAGCAACTTTATCTTTAACTTTCTGTAACTCTTCCTCAACTTTCGCTTTGCCATGTTCTAACTCAATTTTTTTTCCAGCAAGTTGAGAAACATTATCATTTGAAGATGATAATTCCTGTTCAAGGGATTTTACAGTTGCTTGGGCTTCTGCTAATTTAATTTCAAGTATACTGCCATTTTCCTTTACTAGCTGCAATTCCTGTTCTGTGTGTACCTTAGCATCTTGGCATTCATTGACATAACCAGCAAGCCACTTCACCTTCTCTATTGGTTCATCAAAAACTGGAACAACTGGAAGAGCAACACCGTCAATACACTCCATCACTTTCTGTAACATGTTATTGCTCTCCATTAAGAACTGTTCAAACTGATTCCTCTCCCTTTTCATTTCCAGAATATCAGCCTCCAGCTTCGGGATGCTTTCCACATCATTGGACAATCTATTGATCTCATCCCTGTGTTCAGAAACTGCAGATTCTTGCTTCTGCAAATCAGCCTTCAACTGCTCAATCTCTGAGTTCTTTTCATTTAGAAGACCTTTTAGATTGTCCCTATCTTGAACCAGCCCCTTTCCTTTCTTAACTGCCATGGACAACTTGTCCCTAAGCATGGAAGTCTTCTCCTCTGATCGTTCAAGATCTTGCAGCAGAGAACTCCTTTCTTCTTTCAGTGCTATAATTTCCTCAGATGCCACTTTCAACTCATTTGACAGCTTATTAACATCTGATCTAATTAGCACATCCTCTTCCAATATATCTTCATAGAGTATTAATCCCTGATCTCTAACATACAAGAGACTTTGAATCCTTTCAAACAACTCAGCATCAATATGGGATGCTCTAGATAAGGGACCTCTCTGTCCTTTGATAATTTTAAAGCATAAATCGATGATCGTATGAGTGCTGGAAGAGATTTGATCAATCCCTTCATCTTCCAAGTTTAGGCCACAAAGATCAACTAACATATTCACTATCTGATCCTTCTCCAAAGAAATCTGATTGTTCTTGCTAACAAGCTCGTCATATTTGAACCTCAAATCAGTTAATTCTGACAGAAGGTAATCTTTTTCCTGCAATGCCAGCAAAAGAGAAACACTAAGCTCATCAATATAGTTATGGGATGATTCCTTGATTTTGGAAATTTCTTCCTGTAGAGTATGCATGTTGTCCTGGGCCCTAAGCAAAGAATCTGTAAGCCATTTCATTTGTGATTCCAAATCAGATGACGAAACAGGCTCTGGCAGGTCCACTAGAGACAGAGCTTCCTTCAATTTGCATAGCTCTAGGAAGGCTTCCTTCAAAGTGTTTCTGTCATCCACAAGCCATCTTAGTTTCTCTGGCATATCAAACATTTCAGGTTCATCAGGTTTGGCCTGAGACAAAATTTCTTCCACTTGATCAAAAATTGCATTCTTTTCTAGTAATGAGTTCTGCAGGGATGCAACCATATTTTCACTTTGGGACAACTCCTCCTTTGCAAGTTCAGCAGCTTGTAGTGCAACTGACTTCTCTTGCAATTCAATCAAACATTTCTCAAGCTCACCGGATTTATCAGCCAGAGTCTTCTTTAATGAATCTCGCTGCTGTACCAATGCCTTTCCTTTTGTCACAGCCATACTGAGCTTTTCTTTCGTATTAGCACATTTAACCTTTTCCTGCTCGAGTTCTATTTTCAGATTTCCAAGTTCAGTATTTAATGTCCCTATCATCACCTTTCCCTTCTCAAGCTCATCAACCAGTTTCTGATTTTCATCTTCTAAATGAGCCAGTTTTTCAATCAATTCTGTTTCCTTTCTTTTGAGCTCCAGTAACCCACCACGTGCATCAGCGAGTATGTTCCCGTATTCCTGCTCGTTAGTTTCCAAGCCCACCTCAGAGAAAGATTGCCCAAGTTGATAAATTTCAGAAAGAATCTGATTATACTTTTCAATTAAATGGATAGTGCCTTCCTCAATATAAACTATTTTCCCACTAATAGAATCATCCAATACTTGCTCTCGAGTAACAACTGTTGCAAGAGAAGATATTGTCTTATCTATCACAATCTCAATATTATGATCCTTTTCAACTTGAGCTTCGGATGAAACTTGCAAACTTTCATTAGATACCATTAATTGGGCAAGCTTCGCATTAAGATCCTCCATCTCATGGTCCTTTGTAGATAGATGTTCGCGAAGATTATATATAGTGGTTTCACTGTTTGACTGTTCTTCTGAGGCGGTCTTCACAAACTCCAAACATTCCTTTATCATCTCCCTCAATGAAACATCAGTCACTTCCCTATCTCCAACTTCAGCTTCATTTTGTTGACCAGTGAGAGTCTTCAGCTGACAACGAAGATCAAGCACTCCTTGAGTAACAGTTTGTCTTTCTTCCTGACCCACCCAAAAAAGAAAGCATGAGTACTTGACAACAAACTCAATCTGTGCTAGCTAAAACTATTCATTCTTAATACTACCACAAACCTGGTATTCCTTCAAAATACTTTCCTTCTCAGCGACAACTTTCTCTAGCCGGCCTGAGGAGTAACCATCTCCCACTCCATTGCCCAATTTATCAAAATGACTCTGCTGTTGATGCATAACTTCATTTTCCTCCGAGCCGTCATCTTCATTTTTCGCAGCAGCAACTACCTCCTCCTTTTGCCTACCATCACATGTGGTTAACTCATCAGGGCAATCAACAAACATGTCATCTCTGGCAGAATCCTCTGTAGATTTTTCATCTTCAGGATCTCTGAGATCAACACGCTCTCCCTGCGTCACTCATTCGCATTTATTAAAAACCAAAAACTGGCATTGCACCAATTTTCATAGCTCAGGTAATCAATAATTTGTAACAGGTAAAGTACCTGATCTTGATAAGTATCAGTGCTTGATTCGGTATCCACATTTGATTCGTCGTGCAAAACACCATGACCCGAATCCGAATCCCCTTCCGAAACCTGCTCTGCTACGTGATTCTCAGACATCTCAACATTCAAATTCCTCACTCCAAAACGAGATTTGGATCTGCAATTTCTGTTTCTTTCCTCAAAAATTAAAATACGCAAATGATAACTTAAAAAGCAATAAAACCAATTAAATCCAAAATCAAATCGCTTCAATTTAAAATCAAGCAAGCGAGCTAGAAGATTTTTATTTTAACAAGAGAAACCCTAAAACGAAATTGACTTCGAAAACCAGAAATAGCAGAGTGAGAGCCAAACAAACCGTAAATGCGCACCTGTCTGTTATGACGACGAAACGAAATTCGGATGGTAAGAAAAGTGAAATTTAGAAAGGAGATTTTATTTTATTTATTTAATTTATTTATCATTTAGTTATTATTATGGTTTTGGATTGATACTACAGATCCTGAAACTGGTATGTGGTAAACGGCAACGTTGCGAGACCCGTCGTTGACCTTTCTGCTGTTTGGTTTCATACTCAAAACGATATCCTTGTTGGATTTGTCACTTTCTAATTTTCTATGAATTAGAATTATTATTCTTTTAGTACTGAATAATTAGAATTGTTTTGTTGGTTTTTGATTCATGAAATTGAGTTTTTGGTTAAAGAATTAGAATTTTCTTTGTTAAAAACTAAATTTAGATATAAATCAAACACGCGTTAGTAGGACAAGGCTGCGTTTGCTCTCTTGTCGTTTATTATTTCACACTTTCTTTCGGCCATTTCTCTCGTTTTCCTTTTTGGCGTTTTTGGTAACTGGTCTTGTCTTTATATGCTTTCACTTCAATGGATTCGATTGAATGATATCCAAATTTTGTTCTCAAACTACACTCCTTTATAATATAATTCTCAAAATATAATTATCTTTTAAATTTGTGAGAAGTCTTAAAATTGGTGATTTTTTTTTCTATCTATACCTTTTTATACAATTTTATTCACAAACTAGACTCATTTGTAATATAATTTTCAAAATATACATATTTTTTTAGATTTGTGAGAAGTATGAGAATTGATTTTCGACTTCTCACCATTTTCTTTATTTTTTTAAAATTATTAATTAAAAATATTGAAAACTCAATTAAGAAGTCTTAGATTCAATTTCGGATTTTTTAACTTCATATAACAATTTTTTTTTGAAAAAAAAATAAGGTGAGAAGTGGGAAATCAATTCCAAACTTCTCACAAATCTAACAACACATGTTTATTTTAGAAATTATATTAAAAATGGGTATAATTTAAAAATAAAATGATATAAAGGAATATAAATGAAAAAAAAATTCTCAATACTTCATCAAAATTAGATTATGTTTGAAACCCATTAATATATGACACACTTACATAATGAAAAATCTCCTCTCATTATCGTTGCATCTTGAATATCTCATTTCATTCATTAATATTGCATCGTTCCCGTGTTAGCTCCCATGTCAAATATTTCAAACTTCATGTCCAATTTTTTTAACTTTCATCTCCGTTATGATGTAAGCCTCCCTATCACTCATATACAATATTCTATTGCAATTATTTTAAAATATAGATAAAGTAAATGCCTAGAAAATTAAGGAACAAATTCATATAAAAAATCGATAAGACTTGAAAAGTTGAAGCAGTTCGACCTTCCACCAACGCTAACAATATTGCCGTGGTATGATACTGTAGTAGGAATAGGAAGAAAAAAATGGGCAAGGTGAAAATAGAAAGAAAAAAACACACAAAACAAATATGATATTGATTCAAACTCAGCATCCACTATATTCGAAAAGATATTTTAACTAATTTATTTTTTACAAATTAGAATATTTGTTTATTATACAATAAGCAAACTTTTTATAATAATTTCTTGATAACTTCTAATATTTTCTAAAATACTAATTGAATTTAAAATACTAACTTTTAACTTTTTTATTTTTATATTAAATATATTTATCCAATTTTTAATTATCATTCTTAAATAAATTATAATTTTATTATTTTTTTATCATTTTACACTTTTTAACTACTTCAACAATTAATTTTACTAAATATTTATAATTTAATAAACTAATTTTTCAGATTTCAATTACTAATTAATTTTTTAACTTTTAGTTAACTTTTCAAATAATTTTTCCAAAACATAAAGAACGTCACTATATATAAAAGCATTCAAATACTTTCTACACCTAAATGCTTAAGCATTTAAGATAATTAATTCACGAGTCAAGACATGATAATATCCAAGATAAAAGATATAATAAAATCAAACATCTAACAATATCCTTATTCTACAATTCAACCTTTTCTTCCGGTTAATGTTATGATTGAATAGAAGTTGAAAAAGGATTTTTACAAATTGCAGTACATATTTCTGAATTTCAATACACAAATAAAGATAGGAATTATTTGAAAATAAATACTTTTAAACTCTCCCAATTCAAATCTAAACATGCACTATCCATATACATTTAGATATTTTAAATTGTAAGCACCAGTTAATCGATGGTTTTGCACACATTAACATTTCCAACATACAATACAATCACAAAGAACAGATTCATCTTCTCAATATCAGTCTGTGTCAACAACTAACATACAAGAAGATTTAACTTAATGGATCCTTTATGCAAGGAATTCCAAGTTAATTGCAAGAACAATGTCTACAATGGAGATATATCACAGGAGTAAGAAGAATGCTTTTTCTGGACTAAAAAACCAGAAATTTTTCTTACCATAACAACTGTGATTAAATTACCAGAGTATTTTCTTTGTACCAGACTCTATTCACATTTGCAGTCCGGAATTTCCTATCTGTACATTTTTTTCTTCTTCTTATTTAGTAGAAAATTAAATGAGGTATTCATAATACATTAGGAAAAGTGCATCTGGGTGATCTTTAGGCAGCTTGCTGACATAGAGGTAAAAACGCAACAAGTCCTCTTTAGAAACTGTTTCAGCATCAACAACATCATCATTACAAGTTAATACCCATAGATCCTCCGAATTAACTCTCTTCAAGCTACCACGGCAAAAAGGACAAGACTCTGACTTTCTGTTCCTGCATGTTGAATAAGTCCAGCACAAGTGTCAAAAAAGATAAGCCATTGGTAATGGCATATAAATTTGGAAGTTGACCATAAACAAATGTTGTTATTGTTACCACTTGCGGTAGCATTTAATACACATGGCATGGCAGCAACCAGGTAAAACCATTTTGGTGCAAGGCTCTAAGCAAATCCCACATTCATCTTCTCTTTGCAAATCAACATTGGCGGTTAGTTTCACACCTTCTTCTATGACCTTCTTGCCATAACTTGGACCTTCTATGCTTGACTGCCCTTCTTCTTCAACAACCTCCAACTTCTCCAAACTACCATGAAGCCGTTGGAGAGATGGCAATATAACGGCTAAAAGTTCAGTTTATGATAACATAAACAGTGTGAGGAATAGTCAGCAATGGCAGCCACAAATTAATTACATCTTTTATTCAAAAAATAAAAAATGTTTTTTTTCTATTGAGAAAGTCAAACATTCACGCACCATAAAAGTCCCCAATGGTAGCCTTCCTTCCATGAGTAGACATGATTGATCTACCATCAGTATGTACCTTTGGTAAAATATGAGAGCAACGACATCAAAAAAAAAAAAAAAAAAAAATGAATCAAACATATATAGTCTATATGTATTATTATTATCCAAACTGTCCAAAACAGTAAAACAGAAACAAATAGATAGATAAATACCTTGTAAATAAGTATGTGGAAGAGGTCGAGATACCTATGGAGAAAGCCTGCACAAGAACAATCCATCCATTGTAGAAATAACAGGAAGAGGGGAGCCAAGTGATTGTAAACCAATTTCATTTGAAGAAGCGTCCCACCCTTGGCTCTGGGAATTGCAGCAGCCCTAGAAGAGGGCACAACACACAATCCAAATTCAGAGTGGGGGCAAAATCAAAATCAAAATAAAAAAAATCACAATCAAATTCATAAGTGTCAAGCAAATTCCTATAATCTAGTACAAAACAATTAAGGGAAATAATCAACAATTATCAGAAGACCCTTCTTTCCCACTTTTTTCCTAGTAACCAAAAACATACATATTTGTAAGAAAAAAAAAAGGGAAAGTTAATAAATTGGTGAAAAAAAATTAAAGGGGAGGGAAAAATAAAAAAGAAAACTCACAAAGCATTGGCGTGCTGTATATCAGCCTCAAGTGCTTTGAGGGAATCCTGGTAAGGTAAACGGCAAAGGCGGTACGGAATCATTGCCATCTTTCCCCTTTACTTTGTGGAAAGCTGAAGCACAGAATCAACTCAGAACACACACACACACACAGAGAAGGGTGGCTCCTTGTAAGAGTGAAGTGGGTGAAGGTGATGATCAAATTTAGAGTTGAAAAATTGAGGAGGGTTATCCTAATCCCACCGAAAAGGAAAATGAAAAAAGAGAAGTGATGGTCGATGAAGAGAGAAGAAAAAAAGTAGGGCGTCCCAAAGGTTGTAGCTTTAGGGGGAGGATATATGAGAAGAGAGTGTGGTTGGGGTTTTGGTTAATGGGTGTTGCGGTGGGTGAGGTAAGGAATGCCGTAAGACAAACGATGCGTTGCGTATTTGCGTTTTTCCCCTGATATTATATGACCATCCCTACGACTCTACGAGAATCATACGATATACGAGACAACAAGAAAATTATAACAGATAACTAGGGTTCAAATTTTAATAACAAGTACTAGTATTTTAATACACTTTTGTACATTTTTTTATTATTCATTCGAATTATAAAATATATAGCAGATGATTGAATTATTCAATGGGTCTCTAAAATATTTGAGAATTTTAAAATAAGTTCTTAAATTTTAAAAATAATAGACTTAACTCTATTTTTATTCCAACTTTTTAATTTTTAATAAATTTTATCCCAACAAATTAATTCGACTTATTTTACTTTTAACTTTTAAGAGATTTTACGGATTTTATTCTCTTTCATTTTACTCATAACATAATTGTATTTATTATCCCTAGTTTTTATTTTTTGACTTTACCACTAACTTTTTAATTTTTTGGCAAATTTTATCTCTAATTATTAATGGATAAAATTCACAAATTTCTTAAAAATTAGACGTAAAATGTGATAAATTAAAAAGTTAGGATAAAATTAGTCAAAAATAAAATTTGGGTTAAAAATGCAATTAAGCAAAATAATAATTGAATTTTTAAACTAAAACAAATAGGTCTCCGAGATTATTTTTAAATGGCTTGAAACTGATAAAAATGACAATTCACAACAGTTTAAAACTCTAAAGACTCAATGAAAAAATTTACAAGATTAAAGACTCAATTTAAATATTTTTTAGTTTAGAAATGTATTTGAAAAATCCTAATAATTCAATAGCCAACTGAGTAAATTAAGAGATACAGAATTATAAATAAATTTCATTAAATATCTAAGGAAAAAATAAAATTCAAATTGTTATGTAAATGTTTGTTATATTGTTATTGTAGATAAGATAAATATTTGTTAGATAGTTTAAATTACAAACATACTGATAAGATGTTACCTATTCTCTTGGTACTGTCTTGGTACTGTTTGTTTATTCCATCTCTATATAAATGTACCTCATTGAAGAGGAAAAAATAAGAAAAAGAGTGAGAACAATTCTCAACATTAGAATTATTACTTTCAACACTAACTTATCTAGGATTTACGTTGTCGTATTCTTCCGTATATACTAGTTTTTTGTAATTTAAATTTAATATACGATATATTTTTAAATTTTTCGACTAGAGATTCAACCAATATTATATTAAAATTTTCAGAATCTGAATATTTGATATATAATGAAATTCGTTTAATCGGATTACTTTTGTGCTTAAACTTGACTTTGCGTTTAGAATTTAAAAATATTTTAGTATGTACATTAAATATATGTATATTTAATATTGGTGAAAAATATTTAATACTATTCAATACTTTTTTATAGATACCAAAATTTTGAAAAAGAGGAATGGTAGAGACACATTATTTTTTATATACTAGATTGAAATTTATTGAAAAATAAAATATTTGGATAATTATTCATTAAATATAAAATGGGAGTCACAATTTTGTGTTTTTTAAATTTCAACCAATAAAATAAAGTGTTAAAAAAGGTGTATTTAGTATTTGAGAGTGTTACCCAATTTTTTTTTATATCTCTTTGATTGCAAATTGTACATCTAAGCTCTTGTAATATTATTTTATATCTCTCTAAGCATCTTAAAGAAAAGCTTGTCCTATACATCCATCTTGCTAAGACGGTATAGTCAATGAGCCTTTACCTTAACCTTTTTTTAAGTAAATTTGTTGAAGCCTAAAGAGGTTTTATGTTAAGAGAATACTTAATCAATTACTTAGAGAAATAAGTTAAAAATATACTCATGTTGAAGCTTAAAGAGACTTATGTTAAAGAATTCTTGTAAGTTATAAATCTATTAAAGGGGCTAAAATATTTTTCTTCCTTTATAATTGTTTAAATATCTAACTTTTAATAAGTGGTAATTTTTTTTTTTACTATTTATACACTTAAAATAAAAATGAATTTTTATTTTAAATAATAATGACCTTAATTATTATCATAAAAACAACAAACAAACAATTAGTTTTACACAAATTTATTTTAGTTATCACCTTAACCATTACATAATAATAACAAACACAATTAATTTTACACTAATTAATAGTAATTATTATTATACTAATAATTACTATTATAGAATAGAGTGATTAGTGAAGTCAAATTTTTTAAGAGAAAACAAAATAAATTGAACCAAAACCAAAATTTATTATTTTTTACTCAAAAGAAAAACAGATTTAACCTAAATTCAAATCGTAATAGAAGTGCATTATTAAATACTTCCCATGTAAAGGAGGCGTTGAAAACAAGTTGAAGTTGAATGAATCTTCAAATTATACTTTTATTTTCCTATATAGTAATATTTATGTTTCTTATCCTCAAATTATTGTAAAACACGCATGGGCTGGCTGCTCAATAGAAAACATTACGTTACAAATGAATATGTCAGTGAACTGGCATTATATTACATTATTTTATTTTAGGTGCCCGGATTAGGTTTATGTGATGTATAATCCATCAAAATAAAGTCAAATCAACTCATTTTATTTTATTCTAATAAAGATGAGTACACGTTATAAAATTCACGGTTCTTCAAATGAACGCTCATAATCGAATAAATTGTTCTAGCTATAGCTATGCTATAATATGCTCAATTAATGCGACAGCGACGAAGGAGAATTATTGGTAATGTTTCAACTTTCAAGTAATCAAGTTATTCAAATGGTTCAAATCATGTAAAGTTTCAGCCCAAAAATGGAGAAATTGACAAGTGACAACTGAGAATCGGAAAATAAGGTAACCTAAACAAAATACATCCTCTACTGCCTTCCATCCTCTACAACCTACATTTACATTCAAGAAAATCCAAAGGAGAAATACAGAGAAAATAAAGACAAAAAGGTAGATAATACTGTAATAATAGAGTAAAAAAATAGAAAGAGATAGGAATCGGCTAAAACTTTTTTACTATATTTTGGGGTATTTTTTTTTCAAAATTAACAAATGAATACTTATTTACGAATAAGTTGTAAAAGTAATCACAATTTTGTAAATCTAAGTCTAAATTTTTATATGGTTTCTTAATCGTGTGTTTTGGAAATTAATTTGGAAATAGTATATCATCTTACTACATTTATTTATAAAGTCATGACTACTTTGAAATGAGAATTAATTTAAATATATCTCATTTGATAATTTTGAAAGAATTTTTTTTTTACCCAAATGGTTAAAAAAGTCCCTCGGCTGAAGAATATCCAAATCTTCGGATATTTTCTAAGTGTAACTGTGTAAGTCTGAAAAAAAAAATTAAATCAATTAAACTTTTTTGGTTTGGATCAGTTCCCTAATTTTGTTTATGGGCTTGTCCTTTCTTAGCACTCTGCCAAAAAAAAGAGGCACTTTCTTTGTCCATTCGTTTTTACATATAACCGAATGAAATTCAAATAACTAGTTAATTCCTAGTTTCCTACAAGTAGTCAAATACAGGAAAGAACGTACACTTTCGTTGATTTGTTCTAAGATTTGAAGGTTATATCGTCACTAGTTAGAGAGTGTCACTGGTATTAACATATTAGTACTATGACAATGGACAAAAGGCAAAAGAAAATAATGATAATTAAGTAATGTACAAAACCCACCTTGATATGAAAAAAGAGAAAAGAAAATTTATCTTGCTGAGGGGAGGCAACTATTTGACAAGTCAGGGCTCTCAATTTCAAGAAAGCTTGCAAGTAAAGTCTTACGTGATGACCGTGGCTTTGAACCACATGAAGAAGATAACTTCAGTTGAATTTCTGACCCTTTTTCAATGTTAGAAGCATCTTGAATAGCCAAAATGACCTCTTGCATCCTTGGTCTGCATGCACCATGTTGTTCTACACATTGCATGGCAATTTCAGCAACCCTCCAAACTGACTCAGTTTTCACATTCCCCACAAGAGAAGGATCCATGATGCCTATCACGTCTCCTTTACGAATTAATGATCTTGCCTGCAAACACATGTAAAATTTGCATGTGGGATTGACAATAAAGTATGCAACAAAATTTCTAAGACGGACATTCCTAGCAAAATTAATGACTAAAAATATACTATTTTGGTCTCTTTTTTTTTTTTTCTTTTCAATTTGTCTTCCTAGGTTTAAAAATTTCACTTTGTTCTCTTAAAGTGTAATTTTGTAAGACCATGTTGGTCTTTCAATTAGTTTACCATACTACCTTGGTCAATTTGGTGAAATATAACAAACTGTGAGAGGCCATATCTAATAGGCATTTGTCACATCAGTTAAAATTAATACCATTATTGGAAAAAATTGACAGAAGGATCAGTTTGGTCTAACGGATCAGCAAGTTTGAGGATCAAATATGCTCATGTTTCAGCTTCTGGTTTGTCAAACTTTGCTGATACTATTTTTTCAACTTTGGTTGTTGAGAAAAGGCTAACATACCCAGTGAACAATATTCATTTCAGGACCATAGTCTTCTGATGATACAGGCTTTTTTCCTGATATCAATTCCAGCAGAACAACTCCAAAACTGTATACGTCACTCTTTTCAGTCAATTGCTGATTTGCATAGTACCTGTTCACGTGGAAAACCTGAGTTCAAGGAGTTAAGGAGAAATGATATTTTGATGATCATAGACACATCAGAACCATGGCTTACTCAGGATCCAGGTAACCTACAGTTCCCCTTGCAACACTTGATATGTGGGTTAAATCTTCTTCAGCTAGCCTTGAGAGTCCAAAATCTGATACTTTTGCTCTCATATTGATGTCAAGAAGAATATTGCTTGTCTTCACATCGCGGTGAATGATACTAGGATTACATCCTGTGTGTAAGTATTCAAGACCTACAGAAAAAGAAAATTGCTCTTTAACTGTTAACTTGGAAGTGAAATGCTAAAATTACTTGTGGACCAAGAAGCTAGTCATTAGCCAACCTTTAGATGCATCTTCTGCAATTCGAAGGCGAGCTAACCAATCTAATTGCTTCTGACTCGAACATTCTGTCAAAATATTAGAATTTATTATCATGCCACAATCTTTACAACTAGGTACATAAATGAACAAAAGGGTGTGGAATTAGACCATGAATGTACTCCCTTAAAGTGCCATTGTGCATATATTCATAAACTAGAATATGTTGATATTCTTCTTCACAATATCCAATCAGAGGAACCAAGTTTCTGTGATGAATTCTTGATAAGAGGGCTACCTGCATTTGTGACTCTACGGTCAATGAGCTGAAACATAAGGTTTTCTCTTATTCTTCTAGTTCCCTTCATTTATTTAAGAAATTCATGTCCTAAATTTTTCTGCAGTTAGACCTGAGCTGGAGTTAAGAAGGTTCCTAGCTTCAATTTCTTAAGCTGTTTGAGCATTGATATTACTGTATCTCTAGTTCAAGGAATACAATCTTTTTTATTGAACGGCAGCTAAAAATCTATAGTAGGACACTGACAGGTTGATTATACAGAACCAATTCTCAATCAGAATTCAAATATGGAAATAATACCTCATTTACAAATTGCTGGTTCCCATAGCTGGATGGATCAGTCATAGTCTTAACTGCCACCTCTTTTCCGTCTTTCATTTTCCCATAGTATACAGATCCAAAGCTTCCTTTGCCAATATTCTTTGAAAAATTATTAGTAGCTTCTTTCAACTCTGAGAGTGTAATATAGTAAGCAGTACCTTCATCCATTATATTCCCATCCCGACCAAATGAATATCCAGTTAAAGGTTTAGTGCTGCTGCGTCCAGAAATACCTGCAGGGCACAAGAATGATTTGATGATAGAACTTGATATTTGTCTAGGTGTATTAAATTTGACTAGGTGGACCAACCCTTTTCGTCAAGTTTCTGTCGAGATGTCTTTCTCCGCAGATTAAGCAATAGTGCCAAACTTGTTGAGAACAATATTAATAGAATCACTAGTACTCCAATAGAAATTCCTAGTATCAACTGAAAATGCTTCTTGTTCCCTTTATGTAGTTCAGGATTATCATCAAAGCTGGAAGAAGAAATAGATATCTGTTACTTCAATCTAGGTACAAACTAATAAAAAAGATCCTCATCCTATTATATTCATACTTAAGCTGATTGAAATTTAAATTCAACTGAGTGTTTAGCTTCTTCAATTAAATTGACCTAATACTAGAAAAAAATGTTTTTGATGACGATACTTACTTGAAAATGATTTTTCCAGAAAGTAATCCTGATGGTATTACCCCACTAAATGAGTTATTCTGTATGAACCTGTCATAGATCCACAGATGTGCATGATTCTTAAATGACTGAGGATAACAAATGTGTTTAGTTGGAGAAATTCGGGGTTAACTAGGAAAATGCTTCAAACTCTCAAAGTAGAGATGATAAACATGGATGATTAAATGCAACATACAGTGCTTGTAAACTTGGCAAGCTACCCAAGTAAGATGGTAATGGACCAGTCAATTTGTTGTTCTCTAGATGCCTGCATGTCATTAGTTGAAAAAATTAAAATAAGATTGATTCCACCCGAAGCCTTTGATTAAAGGCTATGTGTGAAACTAAAGAACTTACACAATCTTTAGATTGATAAGATTTCTCATGTCAGGAAGTTGTCCTGTGAGCATGTTGCCATCTAACCACCTAAGAAAACAACAATGAATTACAAAAGAAATCATTTAAAACAAAACACTTTTATTTTAAAGGTGATTGATTTACTCTTACAGTTCTGTCAATGCTTCCATGTTGTTGAGCTCCCGTGGGATTTCACCCTTCATATTCCTTCTTGACAGGTTTCTAATACAACTTATCACAATTAGTAAATATTTGTACCGCTTTGAAATTTCAGTAAATGTTTTCTTTGGCAAGATGTTATGCAAACAATAGAAATATTGATAATAATTTTCCATCATGCTTCTGCCTAATTGGTTCTACAAATATAATTATTCCAGTATCTGGCATTCTGTAATACCAACTTTTGGAATTCAACATTCTTGGGTGTATAAAAACTGCTGCCAGAGAGACTCATTAATAGAATGACAATTCACTAGGCTAGAAGTTAGCATAAAACAGAAACATCAACAAAAAGGTATGGAGATGTTACATCTTTGTAATTCTTGGAGGTGTAGTTGTGCTACAATTTACCCACTCCCAGGGAGTTGGAACACAGGGATCACCTTCATTCTTTAGGACACTTTCAGCAGATAAGAAGCGAAATGCATTTACAAAATTTGCTGTAAAATAAGATTATAGTTAGCAAGCTGTTCAGTCAGTACAGCAATGAAATTGTTGTAAGTTAGGGATCAAACTTGAAATATTTGATCTTTGATGTAATTACCGTTCCAGATAAGATATTTTGGACATGCAAGAAAAGATCAATTTTCCCAAATATAAACTGATATTAAGAACTTACAATCTTGCCTGTCAGTCTTTGAAGCAATTGGCACATATTTGCTAATTTCCATTGCATTTAGAAGAGGTCCTTGAGTGGAATCCCGGGCCTTAACAAAGGAGAACGAAAGCACAAACTCCAGACTCACATTCATGTAACTTGGTTCATAGAGAGTGTAGCTCCCATTGGCATTCTCAGCTATGTTCACCACTGCATTGCTATAGTCAGCTATGTAAGGTTGCTCCAATTTGAATTTTCTAGTCTCATTCTTAGGCAGATCTTCAATCTCCGCGAAATATGCATAAGCTCTAGCATTGCCAGGGAAGTCTTCCAGGTTTAGTCTATAGCTAAGTATTCCTTTGGTGCCAACAACTGCAGTTTGCATCACTTTAACAGGTGGGTACTCTCTTGTCTCTATTTCTATTTTCTTTGTTGTGTTAATTCTTTCAGTGCCTGGGGCCACCCCAACAAGATAATTTTGTCTTTTAATAAGATCAGACTCCCAAATTCTATCATATGGGTCATCTGGATACCTGATAAAAGATTTGTTAATAAACAAATAAAAAAATAAATCCAGCCACTGGCACCAAATATATTGATTTTTTCTTCTTTTCCAATCAAGCTATCATTGATGCAAAATTTTAAACTTAGATTCCCTTGAGACTTTGTTCTACCATGTCAAATATTTGAAACTCTCCATTCTTGTGCCAAAAACTTTAGATGTAGAAAAGAAAATACTATGAGGGGGAGTACGATACCTGACAACATCCTCACTTGGAGCACCAAAGTTAATTCTTGCAGCCACTTTCAAGAAAAAACTGCCTTCAAAATCTGTGGCATACATAGAAAGATTCAAGGGCCTGAGCTCAAGGGTAGATATGAAGGGAGAACCAGTGGTAGCACAGCACATGCAAACATCAATAGAGTTTGAGGGTGCCCTGAAGATCATTTCCTTCACATAAATTCTCGAGGCATCATAGATTGACACAGTAGCCCATTTGGTTGCATCCAAATAGAGCTGAAACTGAGGGTATGTGTCTCCATCATCCAAGCTACCATACTGAAACGTTGCTCGCACCAGATGCCTTCTTCTCTCCTCAGTGCCAAGAGTATAACAGTATTTTCTGCTGTCTATAGGAAACTCTCGGCGTCTCTGATACTGAACCTTGTTTCCACTTGGATTATGTACCTCCACTGGCTTACCATGTTTCATGATTCCATAGTCTGATATCCATGCAAGCCCTGTGCTTTTATCAGTGTAGTTATTTGTCCCTCCACAGTCAATGCTGATAAATTCTGCATCCAAAATCAAATATCTCACAGATTTAGAGCCAATTAAATTGGTGTTTTTGGTGTTGTTCTTCAATTAAAATTGGAGTATTACTTTCGTATCTTACATTGATCTCTAATACAAACATTTATTATAGGATGTTTGGATATAAGCTTCTCTAGAATGACTTCTAAAAGAAGAAAGTAAGAAGAAAAGAATGATATGAGTTTCTTCATAAACTAAAATGAGTTTTTCATTAATTCATTTGTAGATGTCGTCTCATCTTTTAGAGAAGTTATATTGGTTAGTTTCTAAAAATTAGTTAATAGAGAACTTAATTTTACTTATGGAAAAACTAATATCATTTTTTCTTTCTTATTTTCTTCTTTTAGAAGTGTTTTTAGAGAAGTTTATTCAAACAGACCCTTTCAATTCTAATTGAAGAACGATACTAAAAGCACTTAAGAAATTGCATCTAAGTTTTGTTCTTCTCTCTTCTTCCTTCTGTCATAAAATGACATGATATTTTGCAAAATAAACATATTCTACTTTAGAATTTTGTGTTGATAAAAAAGAGTTGAAGTTTTTTATGATGCATGGTTGCTTGAACTGAAATTGTATATATTCAGAACTAACTGTCTGAGTTGTAGTGATCTAATAAAGGAAACATACCTTCAAGTTGGCAAACCGCATATGATGTCAGCAGAAGAAGTGTAACCAAAAAAAGAGAACATAAACCCATTGAAACGAGGAAGAGAGAAACTAATAGTTTGCATCAAGAATTTTGGGTGATGGATAAAATTAACTGCTTGTTGTTTGAGTTCAGCATCACAACCAGCTTTCTCCCACTTAACTTTAACTTTTTTGATTGATGAGTTTGTTGATTGTTCATTCACGTTTATTGTATCTTTATCTGATGTTGGAATCTTCTTTAAGAAAATATGACTTCATGTTCTCCTTTTCTTTTTCTCTTTCCCTCATAAAAAGAGTGACACACAAGGCACAAGATCAATCAGTCACTCTTAAGGAAAAAAAATGAGGAAATTAATGTGAGCCCACTAGTTTGTTTTCACTGGAAGAAGCTACGATAAGTTGGTTAAAATAAGCTGTCTTGTGGCTATACGACAACATGAACAGAAACAATGTCGGGTTGCTGAACAGGTTGTATCAATTATCCTGCATGCACCAACACATTATAGTAAGATCCACCACTTTTCTTTGTTATTAAGTATTACCAATGTTTTGTACTGAAATTGAAACGTCCCCTTTTAATATATTGACATATGTCCTTCGTCCCATTATAATTATAATTGTACAAGAGAAAAAAATTTATCTCAAAATAATTATTATTTTAACTTTTTAATGTAATATTAATTTTTTTTCATTTATATTCCTTATAATATTAACATGAACAATAAAATTTATAAATGAATTAATAATGATGTAAAATTAATTTTATAAAATTATTATTCTCTTTCATTTATTTATTATTATTATTATTTATGTATAAAACAATCTAGAATGAGTATTATTTTATAAAAAATGTACCACATGATATGAAAATGCTATCTAATGTAAAAATTATGTTAGACACAACCTTAACCGTGCCAAAAGCAGTGGCCAAAGCTAAAAGATGAAAAATAGTTCATGATTAGAATGGAAGGATAATTGTTTATTAGTTTGTGTAATTTAATTTGTGCTTTGGAAGACGGCATAATCTTATCAATGGCACAACTTTAGACCATGTTGTTGTCTTTATTCTTTTGAAGCTTGAAAAAGTACAGAGATAGTGTGCGGTCCATCTCTAATCTCGATGCAATAAATTCAGTGGTCCAATATGCTCAGATTTACTCTGTCCATTAAATGCAACTAGTCTTCCTCATGTTTTCCCTTACAACTAGTATCAAACTATCAATTCTAACATAGGCTCAGACCACAATATGGAAAAAAATTCAACAATTGAAAGAGATGCTTACGCTATTCATATAAGTGGACAAACAGAATCCGGTTTTTTTAATCTTCGTTGGGACGAATAATATCAGAATAATGATCCTTTCATAAAGTTTATACAAACTAACTTTTCTCTTATTCGTTGTGAACTCATCTAAAATATTCAGAAAAAAGATCCTAGTGATTTTTTTCGTTTTTGCTAAAACTCTCCCCACCAACAAGAGACAAGTACAAAACACGGTTGAATTATATACTTTCGCTATATAAAATTTGTAAAACAAAAAGAGAAATGGAAAGAAGAAAAAGAAAAGCGCGTGATAAAATAGTTGGTGTAAATTGTAATGAAGAGAAATGAAAGAAAAAAGTTAATATTTTTTAAAATATTATATGGTTAATTATTGTACATCCATTTAATTCTAAAAGAATATTTTAACAAGTTCCGCCTTTTAAGTATTTTTTTATATAAAAATTATAACTTAATTACAACGAGGTAATTGCATTTTTTATTAATAATAGTGGTATAATGAAAAAAACACCTCCAATATTATTTGTCAAGGCACTAATGGTATAATCAAAGTTTGTTCTCAATCCTTAATCACATGTAGTATTCTGTATTGATGAGACTAGAGCATCTTACATAGTAAAACTTTGCACTTCCTAAGCTCCCACTCTAGATCTTACCCTTGAGTTTATTTAAAAAAAATATTTTTTATTATTTAGACAAAGAGAACAAACATCCTTCTGGTTTATACCAAGCTTATCATGGTGATGTAATTGGTGTCACCAACCAAAGGCTATATAGTTCTCTTCTGCTGTTCTTTTTGTTAATTTTCCTACTTATAAAAAAAAGAGACAAAGATAACAAAGCTTCTTATTTGATTAAAAACAAAAAAAAAGCAAAATATATTAAATTAAATTTACATTTTTAAATATAACAATAAGTAAGTATATGAATTTCATAATTTGATTAATTTCTTCCTTTTTTCCATTTTCTACTTATACGAGCAGAAAGCCAGAAATAGTATTTGAGTGGATTGCATAATATTTTCCCTGATTGATTTTTTTTTTTTTTTTTGCTTCGAAACTAAATAAAATATTTTTTTTATTCTTTGTCCATTTCACTTCCCTTCTTTCATTTTCTTTTAATAATATCAAGTATCAACAACAAAACATGCATGGTATCGATTGCGGGTTATCGCATGACAATTATTTTCTTAGTAAAATATTCAGCCCTGGTCTTAACCAATGGGTCTCACCTCTGAACAGCATAACAATTTTTTTGAGAATCCAATAATCTGTAAACATAAAGAAGAAACATAACACTTTTTTTAAATTGTTGCAAATATAATATTATAATAAATATTTTAAAAAAAATATATAATAATAAACATAATATTGATTAATAAGCATAACATGTTTGTTGATATGAAAATTCTACTATGACAATATTAGGTAGTGACAAAATCAAGTTAAGTTTCATTTATTTTGTAAGGATTAACTTAATGATTATGCATTTTAATTTGTTTGAGTCTCTTATTTTGGATAAGGTAATGTCTCATATTTTTGCTTTAAAATTTCTAATGTGACAATATCTTACCTAAAATATGAGACTCAAACAAATTAAAATGCATAGTCATTAAGGTAATCCTTACAAAAAAAAATGAGACTCAACTTGATTTTGTCACTACCTAATGTTGTCATAATAAAAATTTCAAAGCGACAAAAAGATTATGTATTTATTAATCAATATTATGTTTATTCTAACTTATATTTGCTTTCCTTTTTTTAAGTGTTTCTTGTAATATTATGTTTGATGATTAAAAAAATGAGAAGATGAAAATTAAATTATATTTTGGATAGAACGCAAAAAAATTTGTCACTGAATATGTAGAACATCGACAAATTTGTCTCTAAATATGTCACATAAACTATTTCAATTAACGGTAACAAACAAAATTTAACGATGAATGAATTTGTTAGCATTTTTTCACTTTCGGGGACAAAAAATTGAATTTTCATCTTTCAATGACGAATTTGTCAACGTTCTACACAGAAACTAAAATGACTATTTATTCCTTTTTTAATACTCTTTCTAATATTTTCTTAATTATTAATTAAAATTTATTAAAAATTATTAATTTTAATGAGTGGTACTTTTACATCAAAATAGAAAATCATTAAAGCAGAAGTGGAAGACTACAGTAACTTTTGTTAAAAAAAAGAGACTAACGTAGATTTTCCTATAAAGTTTCTTATAACTTTTATCAAGAATTTTTTTATTTTTTTTATTTATGTGCTATTATTGCTTACATCTGTGTTTTATCATGATAAACTTTATAGGAAACTAACTCTTTTGTAGAGTAAGATATACCTGATAACTTTATCAAAATAGAAGATAATTTCTCATATCCTAAAACTATGTTCACCTTTATTTATTCTACTTTTATCATTCCTGATTGTTGTACATTTTTTTTTTTACTTTACACCTTTTTCTATCTATGTCTTCTTTTTTCATCACACCATCTATTATATTTATCATTTTTTTTCTTTCTATCTTTTTCTGTTATAGTATAAATACCCCAATAAGGTGTTGAGTCATCATTTTCATACAAGTATCATTTTCCTATCTCTACATTATCACTCTGTTTCAAGCGCCATTTAGTCAAAACTTAAAAGGCCGATACTTTCTTGTATATCATATTCAATATGAGATTGTTAGGTTGGCATGTTTGGGACTTAGGGTGTATGTACTAGGTAGTATCACTTTTAGTTGTAATTGTAAGCATTATGAATCCCTCCCCCTCATATTAGCTTTGTGATGCCATGTGCTAGTATTTTGTATTCAGTGCTATGATGCATTGCTTTATGCAAATTATGATGGTTCAAACATGATATTTTCTAAGTAAAGAAAGTTAACCAAATTCAATAGTAAATATATAAGATTGATGTAGTCATTAAGAAAAAGTTACATAAATATTTAATTTTTTAAAACATTTGGACCTTAGCCAATGACAAGAGCTTCGCCCATATCTAAATTGATGTGAAGTATATTTATTGGGAAATTAGGTTAAAAAAGCCTAGCTTATTATTTGACCAAAAAAATAATATTAAATGAAATATATTACCCAAAATATCCACAAAATCTTGTATTTTTTAAGAATTTGTAATAATTTATAGTATAAATTACATTTTGAATTTTCATGATTTTACATTTTCTTAATTATTTGTTTTAAAAATTATTACTTAACTCTTCTAAATTTAAGTTAAAGTAAAAAAATATATTTTTACTTAATTTAGTTATGATTTTAAATTCATTAAATATAATTTTAACTAAGATTATATAATACTTGGTGGCAAAAAATTAGAAGAATAAGTTAGAAATTTTTGAAACTAAAACTACAAAAGATAAAAGTGTAATTTTTTTTTTACTTTAAAGAATTTGATTTTTAATATATTTTCACCCTGTTATTTAATTATTTCTGTCACATTATTAAAGAAATAATTAAGACAGTAATAATTCAATCATGTATCAATTAATACATAATTTATCAATTTGGAGAGGGGGATCTTTGTTGCCTTTTCTCTATACATGTACCTAAGCCTTGGAAAAGTTTAGGATGTAATATTAGCCATGCAGTCTCTTCTCATGACCTCCCCACTTGCCATTATGTGTGGAATGAAGTGGTTAAATGTTGAAATTAAAGTTTAATTGTTTGGATATTACTCATAATTGATATTTAATCAAAATAATTATTGGTTAGACTTTATTTATCTCTAAGTCAAAACTCTGGGATTAATCGGAATCCCTTTTCCTTCATGAATTGAAGAGTTAAGACAAAAGAAGGGTGTGTGATAGTCTAGCTTTAGCTTTTGGTCTTTTTCATGGGAAGAAAATGAATTAGTCACGGTTGGAATAGCAAACTTGTTTTCACCACAAAATGCTGGCAGCGGCAACATTAATGTTCCTTATAGCAGAAAGTTTGAGAAATGAATAAAAAGTAAACAAGAGTAGGCACAATATTTATTAAAGGGTCCTAAGGAACAGTGTGATGTGAAGCACAAGGCATAATGGAGTACAATTATATATAAGAACTTTGTCAAAAATACAAATGTCAATGGTAAAACCATGCAGCAATTTAATGCAGTGCAGTTGACGATGAAATTAATGAAGAAGGAAAGAAAAGGTAAGGTATGTGACAGAAGGCATCCTTTTCTTTCCTTACAGTTTGCAAAGTTTGAATACTAAGCAACCTACTCTCTCAGCTTCCTTTTAAGAGATATCCCTCCTTCCTTGCTTTCTTCTAATTTCAAGCTTCAAATATTCCCTTTGAATTTGATAAAGAAACCAAACTGGATGGTCCCATTTATAAAAGCTCAAACTCTTTTTCTTTCTTCCTTTTTGTTACATTTTTCTTGTGGAGACTTATAATGTGGCAAAATCAGCCCAACAATTCGTCTTACAGTGATTCTGTCAAGGCTCTCGAAGATGATATACAACATGCTAATACCCTGTAAGTTCTTCGTTCTTTTATTTTATTTTTCAAGGGTATATTTTAGTTATACATTATCCCATTCCCCCTTTTAAGGTAGAATCATTTTCGAAAAAAACATGGTATGATTGGTATCTGTACAATTTACGAGAGTTTTAACATGGTTGAAGTTTGGTTAGAGTTTGAGCACATTAGAGGAGACTGTTAACTGCACAATCAAAATGAACCATCAAGATTAAGTTCAATAAACAATCTCGAATATATATGTATTGCTCTATGATAAATACTCTCTTCTATTATAATTGTTTTTGTAAAAGAAAAAAAATTATCCTAAAATAATTATTATTTTAACTTTTTAATATAATATTAATTATTTTTTTCACTATATTTCTTATAATATTAATAGAGACAACAAATTCTATAAATAAATGAATTGATGATATAAGACTAATTATATAAATTATTATTTCTTTCATTTATTTATTTCTTTTTCTTAATTTGTGTAAAATATTCTAGAATGCCAAAATAAGAGAGTACTTAATACTCAAGACTAATTCCTCATACTCTTCCATATACGCCTATGAATGTGTGTGCGCCCTACAGAGAGATGCATTTTAGCTACAAGCCATGGCAAATTTTAATCATCTAGCAGAACTACCTACAAAGAAAATCATCTACTTATGTCACAGTTTTCGTTTGGTTTGCTCAATTTTGTTGGTGAGTTGTAAAATTGCTAGAGTACCTGTATGTTGCTCAAATTATATCTTAATAGTGTATACACGGATGATGTAAAGGATTTTTTCATTGTTATCTATTACAAATCATTAAGTATAATAAGTTTATTGATATTTACAATAATTACATACAAATTATACCAACAATGTTTTCTGATTGATTAATAATATAAAATTTGAAATTAAATTGATTATATTTTATGTATGACTAATCTATGCTTATGCTAGCTGTGGCTGAGCTTACACATGTTGACATTTTAAAAAAATGCAGGGCATCAGCACTTCCTCGAGATCATGATGGGAACTATTTTCAGATGAAATTATCTTACAGCCCCTTTGCTCCTATTTTTTTGTTCTTGATTGAATGGTTGGATTTTAGTTGTACTGACACATTGCCCATGTATTTGGGCTTACTCCACATACTTATTTTCAATGTTAGTCACTATCACTTCTGGTTAATTTCTTCTCTTTTATGTTTCCCCCCTTGTTCAGTTTTCGAATTTTTTCACTCTTTTTGTCTACTTTGCCCCTCCCTTTTACCGTGGAAATGTAAATGAATTAGCTGTGCTTTGTTTGTCCTAGTCCAGGTATACACTGATGGAATGCCATCTATTTCCTCAAAAGAAAGGAAAGCAACTATAAAGGAATTTTATGGTATGTCTTAGTGTTACATATTTACATGTATCTAGTTATCTTGCTGCCTTTTTCTATTAAAACTTTGAATCAACTTTGATGATGGCATGCTTTTGCAGCTGTCATATACCCTTCATTAAGGTTACTTCAAGACGAGTTTAATAATGATCAAAGAAACAGTTGTGCAGAAGTGAGCAGAAAGAGGCTTGAAAAGGTTCCCAATAAAGATCTAGAGGGAGATGAAGAATGTGGCATATGCATGGAAAACGGCATGAAGATGGTTCTGCCTAATTGTGGACATTCTTTGTGCATTAGCTGCTTCCATGATTGGTATTGTCAAATGCCACACTATACTTACTAACATCCTCTTATGTTTTCAGCCTCAGTTTTGGTTTCTTTATTTTTCAATAGATATATGATGTTTCTTTTTTAAAAAAATTATAATTTTAATTCAACCTGTTTTGTCTATGTTTTTTTTTTTTAATTCAATTGAATTTTAGAACTAAAATATTTATTTAAGGGATCATCAAGAAATAATTTAATGAATAAAAAAATATATAAGCAAAATTTAATATTGGATCAAAATTATAAAATTTAAAATAAAAGGACCAATTTTTCTTTATTTTGAAATAATAGGACCAAAATTACGGATTTAACAAAATAAAATGAACAAAATTATATGTAATTCATTTTTTAATACATTATAGAGAAAATACTAAATAAAAATGTACGTGCATGTAAGAAACAAAAAGAATATAACATGAAGATGTTGTAGTAGGACATAAGATTATTTTTGTTGGCATAGCAAAATGTAACAGATGAAATTTTCAGGTATATGAGATCAGAATCATGCCCATTTTGCCGTGCAAGCCTGAAGAGGATCAGTCCTAAAGATTTATGGGTGGTAGTTGGCAACAGTGATGTGGTTGACAGGATTACCATTGCAAAGGAGAATTTAAGACGTCTCTACCATCATATTGAAATTCTGCCTCCAATCATAACTGATGCACATGCATATACATTCAATTACATGCTATAACTTGAAGGGTAAAAAAAGTGTTAAATGTTAATTATAACTATTATGCAATTGAAAGAATACAATTATACAAATACAAATCTGGTTTTCCTGTGTGAGTAGGCAGACAATGTAATACTAATACCGCAGCCCCATGCTTTATTATTATATATACTATTGAAACGGTACAAAGCACAAACTATGAAACGCATCATAGATATTTTGAATTTTTTTGACTTTTATTAAGTCCAAAGTTCTCGTTGAATGGCTTGGAAATTGACACGTTCTAGCTTTTAATGCACTAATGATCAACGGCTGAATTATGGTATACGGAGTCATCATAGAAAATTAAACAGTAGCTATTTTCACAATATGAGAAGTAAAGAAATTTATGAGACGATGTCATGCTGAGATGGTTTTATTTCTAGAAACCTCTTGCAGTTATGGTTTATGTTTAACTGGCCCAATTTTTTTTGCTCAAAGATCATTAACACAGCCCAAATCTCAATTATACTCCTGGGCTATTACTACAACATGTTTTGGAAAATAACTAAATTACTTACGTGTGTGCCTGATTTGTTGTTGTAATGTTCTTCTTTAAACTTCCTATATTTTTATAAGTGCGGTTGAACGAATAATCCTTTGAAAAGAAAAAATATATATGTTAAATACATATGGCAAATGTGTTTTATTTTATGACAAAAAAGAAGGGCCTTGCTCTGGCAAGTGGCTTAAATGATTAGGCACAAGCATATTCTCCAAACGCAACTAGCTCATTGCATTACTCAAACAGCTCCTAGTTACAGGGAAAATAGTGAAAATTTTAACAATGAAAAGTTAAAAAGAAAGAAAAAAAGAATAAAACAGGTAGAGAGCAACTGATGAAGCATCATGGGGGGAATAATGCAGACCCATTTTCTTAACTTTTTCCATTAAACAAATCAAAAGCTGTGCTCCACTTAGCTGAAGTTGCATGGAGTTGATCCCTTTTCTATTATGTGAGTATTCAATCATGCCTGGCTCACTTCCCATTCCTTTATTTAAAATAAATCCCCTCATCAAAAAAGAATTTCTTAGTGGGAATTTTCCTTTTAGGGTCATTTAGTTTTTGCTCATTATAGTTCTTTTGCTATCCCAAAAATCCCTCCCGTACTCCATACCACACAGGGTTACCTTTAAATCCCTTAGTTAAAACTTGAAAATGAAACCTCCAAAACTAACCTTTTTCAACTTTCTTCCTTGGTAACATCGTAGTCCCTCTATGAATGAACCTCAACCACCAAGTGCACTTCCATTTAAAGTGTGCGATAAAATAAAGGAACAAGAAGGAAGAAGTTGGCATTACTTCTGTTGATCATGGAACTTAATTAAGTCATAATTGGTTCAAATTAAGTCATTGTTTAATAGAGTTTTAAAGCAGATGCCACCTTATCCCTTGTTATGCGCAGCAAATGGAGCTATCTTGGCCTTCAAATGTAATATTGGTAGGGGTATCGTGGCCTCGATCTATCAAGTTGATGTTAATAAAAATTTTGGTTACAATTTACACTGATTGGGTAATCTTACGTCATTATGGTGCACGTAATGGGTCTATATGATTCTATAGAATATAGATAGATCATTAAGATGGCATAATTGGATACCCTTTGATTTTGATTTAATTATGTGTTCTCACATCCGTTTTTTTTTTAGTGCAACCTCCATTAATATTTAATTAGTATTTCCGCTGAGTTCTAGTTTCCAATTTCACCCAAAACACTAGACACACACATTAACAGGTGTACGTGACGTGAACTTCCACGATATAATCTCGACATATACAAATAGTAATAATAATTATTATCTATGCAAATTCTCAATTACCGTCTCCAATAATTAGTCTTGAATATTCTCATACAATTATTCTTAAACGTCATTAATTATTGCTCCCTATAATTGCTCTTAAATATTCTCCTACGACAATCATATTACATATCACTCACATATTTACATATTCAGCTTAATACCCCTCAAGTTGCATGAGAATTTTCAATATTCATCTTGTCAAGGAAACAATTAAATTGTGATTTGTCCAATGCCTTTGTGAATATATCATACACAGGTTGATCAGATGTTGATTTTACTTTTAAGTACGTATCTCATCTTATTAGATGAAATGACAAATTAATCTACTTCAGTATGTTTTGATTTGTTCATGAAAAACAACATTTCAACCACTTTAATTCACCTATTGTTATTACCATGGATCTATATTTTGTTTTTGCTAATGATTAAGACAATGTTTATTAATTGTTTCTTGGCCTTTAGAAATTAATTGTAGAATTTCCTAAGAGCACGAAACACTTAGTGAATAATCACAGTTTCAAGTCAAAAGGCAACTTGCCCAACTTCAATCTCACACCATCCATACAGTTTCAAATCACAGTTTCAACACCACACATTGCATTGTCTTAGGTTTCTTTTCAAATAGTAGACTACTTGTAATGCAACTTCCTAATGTTCTTACTTTGGTTGTGGCATAAATTATGAAATAGTGTGAACACAATAAGACAATTCAGGTCAAGTAAAATAAATGAAAATATCACAGTCACACTCTTTTGAACACATCTTCTCTCCTTGGTTTAAATTTTATTAAAAATTACAAAATTTTATGAGTCTCACAACTTATATATTTATTAACTCTCTTAATTTTATAGTTTTCAGTACATTTTAATTAATAGGAAAGAGAGTGTAAGAAGAAGTGTATTAAAGATTATATTGTTAGCATTCCTCAAACTCAAAGAAAATACATACAAGACCACTTATCAAGTGATGATATCTTTTTGGATTATTAAGTAAACCACCATTATCCAACGCCAATTGATGGTTTTGCTTCAAATGCATATTGTTCGCAGATTTGGCTCCTAGCAACCCAACTTCATATGATATTCAAGACATATCTATGTTGACAAAGAAAAATGCTAGAAGGATTTAGCAGCCTTAACACCTAAAAAATTCTTCAACATTCCCAAATCTTTCATGTGAAAATAGTCACATAAATAAGCTTTAAATTGTTGAATGACATTATGATTCTTTTTGGAGATTTATCAAATCATCAGCACAAACAAGAACAACAATTTGCACATTTCCTTGTTGCAAGCTGAACAATGAATAGTCCAAATAAGATTATTTGAAAACCTACCTTTTAATGCAACAAATAAGTTGGAAATTATTTTTCACCCATAAAGTGATTTACATGCCATGCTTGGTTGCTACACATTAAAGCCTAGAGACATTTTCATGGACACCTTTTCTTAGGTCACCATGAAGAAAAACAATGTTCACATAAATCCTTTGTTGCAACCATAACTAATTAAGAGCATGCACATTGTAATCATCTTAGCAACCAATGCAAATGTGTCTGTATAAGCAAACACCTTCAACTCTGTGGTTGCCAAAGATCACCAGCCTAACCTTAAACCACTCCAAAATTCCATCTCAATGGTGTTTTGTCTTATACACTCATTTACTATCAAGTCACTTCTTTCCAAGAAGTAAACACTTAACTCCTGCGTCTTGATGTGTTTTCAAGAGCTTGAATATTATATATTTTGCATTACTTTTTTTCTATTCTATCTTTCTCTCTTTATTTTTTAAATTTTTAATATTCTTTCACTCGATTTCTACTTAAATATTCAGTGGGTAAAGTGAATGTGTGAGGAGTTTAGTGGTCGACGCGTTGGGAGTACCTATTGATGGAAGAGGGGCTCTAAGCTATCACGAGCGAAGACTCAATGTGTTTTTTTCTTATAAGTTATTGAATTCCACATATACTATGAGGGTGTAAAGGAATGTTAAAGTTATAGAATACAAAACTTTTTATATGCCTTTTTTTTGAATCGCTTAAAATTTTGCAATAATTGATAAATGACATAATATTTTACTAACTTATTTAGGGTTGGATTCTTATTTGCACATCTTTACTCAATAATTTAAGAGTATATTTGAATTAAATTTGTAAACCAAGTTTACAAAATTAACCTAAATTTTGTTTCTCCAAAAGTGTATTTGCATATAAATTTTTACTCTCAAATATATCTTTAAATATGATTTCAAGTCAATTTTATTTTCAAACATATTTTGACAACTTCCACCAAAAATTCAATGAGTTGATCATACCCTTCTTTAAACCGTACGAGCACGTCCTCTGTATTCCTTTTGTGTTAAATAATTGAAAATCTCCTATGGCTAATTGGGCGAGTTGAATCCTTATGTCAGGTTGGTTCATTGTTGAAAGAATCAATTAATCACTGCCAAATTGAAATTTCCAACAACAATCCCATTTGGCATTTGGTTACTTTTTGAAAGGGTTATTGTTTACAGTATTAACGAAGCGTGGAAAACACGCACCAATGGTACCGCGACAGAATCTTCAGGTATTTTTTATTTTTGACCTGACACTGATGTTTTGTCCCTCTGCCTTTGTGCCTTGTCTTTGTTTAATTCAATACCTTTTTTGGGTCCATTATATTGACACGTTGGAAAGCAACATGATGCAAGGGGAGGGGTTACCGCGTACGTATAATTTTTTATTTAGTGTTTATTAATTTTAGGGTCAAATATTTGGATCAACTATTATAAAATTATTTTAACAATTAAAAATATTAAATTTGAATTCTAGGCAACAGTTATTATATTAAGGACTGAAAAAAAGAGATATTCATTTACAATTATTTTATTTGATTTAAATAAAATTATTTTTAATAAAAAATTCTTGTGGTTTCGATTAAAAAAATAATGACAAAAAAAAAAAAACACTCAGAAACTTATCCCAACTCCATGGTCCATGGCATAAGCACATTTGCCAAGGAGGGTAGTTCAATAGGGAAGGGAAGTTGGGTGTTGTTTGTTTCTCTCATTCTCTGAAGTCAATTGGATTTCACTGATTGGAATTAGAGATCCAAATTCAGATGATATTGGGCAATGGGCATGTCTATGTCTAAGAATTTCTCTTCCCTCCAATAACTTTCCCATCATGTCTCTCAAAATGCATTCCACGTGCCTTTCCACCTATACTTTGTCAGTCGTGAAATGAATTTTCACGTTGTCCATCTTACCTTTTATTTCCCATTTCCAAAAATAATTTTAAGTTGCCATCTTCATCTTCATTGAATTCTTAGCTGACAAAACAGAGGTGATTTTTTTATATTTCTTGTCCCCTTACTTTTTCTTCATAAACTCCTGTCTCATGTATTTTTCCAAAACACAAGCTGGTTTTCATTATCTGTTTTCTTCCCACCCTATGCAAATTGCAAACCATAAATTTCCCACTAATAAAATAAACGGCAACCTCTCCTACCTCATCCTCGTCATAATAATATATTAATACAATATATTTTTATAACAAATGGCTATCATTCATTTTTTTTTCACATTTTTTAAAATCGTTTAAGAATTCAGGCAAAGACGAGTCTAAAGCATTTTCAATGAATGTAATTTAAGTAATTTATTTTAAGTTTTTTATGTTAATTGATTTATGCAATATCACACAATAATTAGTAATTTATATATATTTTACTTCAATGGTGTAATTTTAATTAACACTTAAATTATTTCTTTAAATGATCTTTAAATAGCAATAAAATATTTATTATTCATAAGCAACAGCTATTTATATTAGTAGTCAAAGTTTAACTTCAAATAATCCAATATGATACATAGATAATTTCCAATAATAATAAAAAAAATTAAACAACTTATTCAACAACTAACTTTAAAAATACTCTTTGTAACTACTATTCTATAGGCGTTTTCTAAAGACAACAAAATTATAAGACATATGACCCTAATAATTGAGGAAAATTAGGTCTAAATATTAACATCAGAAAGAAGGCCTAAGTCACACAGAGGTAAACCACAAGGCTTTTTAGTCCTTTAGCCTCGACTGAATATAACTATTCTGATACACCAAAATTGCACGTTACATAGATATCGTGGCTAAAAATAGTCCCCCAAAACCCTTTTTAAAAACAAAACCGTAACACCATACTAGCCAAAGCATATAATACTTCAAATATACAAAAGTGCCACTTACTGGCTTTTAGAAATGCAGCTGCACCGCAACACATTCCAGAAGTATAGTAGAAAGTAGAAGCACTGTTTGTTTTCCCTAGGTTATCTCATTATAGTACATACATAGCTTTTGGCTTTTGTATTTTGACAAGCAGCAGCCTCACTCACTTTCCCTGGGATGCCTGAACAATCTTCCCATGCACTCAGTTCAGTTCACTCTTTTTAATAGTGTCATATATTTTCAATCTAAAGCCACCCAACGTGTCCCTTATCTTTCGGCATTAAACTTAAAAAAAAAACTGCATCACTGTTCCTAGTTCCCATAACAATAATTTATGTACGTAATTCTTTAATAAGAAGAATAGCTTCGGGTGCATGTTTGTTTTTCATGTACAAACGAACATTTGAAATAAAATAAAGTTTGCAAAAGCATTCAATCCTTTCTTTTATTAAATTAAAATTTGTGAATCATTAGATTTTCTTTAAAATTCATATATACTATTTTGAACTGAAATCCGAACATGAGTTATTGTAGCTAGGTAGGACCAAACAAAATCAAAGGGATATATACTAATGTACGCCACAGGGACCGTTAGCTGTGCGGCGCCAATATTCGTTGGTGTTGGTGCTCTCTCTCTCTCTCTCTCTCTCTCTGATATTTTTTAACTCTCCTTAACTTATTATAACCCAACAAACAAACCCAACCTTTTTTTAACTCACTAACACAAGCACTGATCCTAACTTGGCCCTCTTTTCTGTATCTCTCACAAAAATGGATAATGGTTGTTTCTCTTCCCCAAGACGTGATTTTCCTGCTGGTCTGAGAGTTCTGGTTGTGGATGATGATCCTACGTGGCTCAAGATCCTTGAGAAGATGCTCAAGAAGTGCAATTATGAAGGTTGGTATGTTTTTGAGTCATGACTCATGAGTGGTTCCTTTTGCTTCCACATACTGCCACTTCTGTTATGTGCTAAGTTACCAATGTTAGTTTCATGTACTGAAGATCTATAAAATTGATATAAAAAATTCTTGTACACTGTTACTATGCAGTCTAAGAGGTCATGCATTTCCAGGTTTTGGTTTAATTTTTTTAAGCTTTACTGTGTGGTAGGTTGTGGTCATATTGTCACGGATCAGTCAGTTTCTAAGGAATGTGCTTCTTTTTTTAGGGAAAAAAACATCCTTCTATTAAGCATGTAAACTGGTGACATTTAAATAGCTAGTTTTTTTTTTTTGTGGAAATTTAAATAGCTACTTAATGTTAATTACTCAAGTTTTTGCAGCATTTTTTTATAGCTATATTTTTTATATAAAAAAATTGGAATTTTAGCTATTACTAGTACTTGATAAATTGATATTTCAACTTTTTAAATGACCACCCTTTTCATGTTTCAAGAAGCAAAAACTTGAATTGCAGAGAAGTTCAAATTGCGAAGTTATTAATAGTTATTAAATGGGGCAGGTTATAATCAGATTATAAGCGCCGGTTCTATCTTTTGTGTTGCCATGTCTGTTAATATTAAAAAATCTAGAGAGTAGCATAAAAAAGTTCCCTTGTCGAATTTGATTCCTCCTAGTCTAAATTTACTGTCTTTTGGCCCTGTCTATTATATGGTATCTCAGGAACTAATATTCCATCCACTCTCTCATCCATTAATAACATGCACTAAACTCACTTAGATTAGGCATTTGTCCTCAGTAGATTGTAAAAAATTGCTGTCATTAATGGAAAGTAGAGATTTTAGTGCTTATATAGTTATATATGATTCAGATAAAAACACCAATAGAAGCACAATCCAAATGAGTAATATTTGCAATAAGATGTTATAATATATGAAGAGATATCTCTGAGTGTTAGTTTAAATGTCATAGGTAGCAGTAAGAGCTTGTCTCTCAGGTTATGTGGTCTTTACGTCATGCAACAGTGATCGTGAACTTGGGTAATCAGAGAGATATCAGTTAACTGGAAACTTTTAAAGCTTTTTGTTATGTCAACATCTTACTGGTTTTCAGTCCCCTATCTGTGTCTTTTTTTTCTTCTGTGATCTGTCTCTCTGTTCATATGAATGAGATGTCATACAAGTAGCAAATTTTGGAAAGCAAGCACACATCTTATGTCCTTTTATGTATTCTCCGTTATGATGGCTGATTTCTTAATGTTATTCTGACTCTTCTCTATCATTTGCATCAGTGACTACATGTTGTTTAGCAAGGCATGCTCTAAGCTTGCTTCGTGAAAGGAAGGATGGATATGATATAGTGATCAGCGATGTAAACATGCCTGACATGGATGGTTTTAAACTTCTTGAGCATGTTGGGCTTGAGATGGATCTTCCTGTCATTAGTCAGTTCTCTATCAATAATATATTCAACTTTTTAGTTATATCATATCATTGTAATCCTTTGATCACATTGATTGAAACTCCAAGCTCTGACAAGTCACACTTTACAATGCTGTTCAGTGATGTCTGTGGATGGGGAAACAAGCAAGGTGATGAAAGGTGTTCAACATGGAGCCTGTGATTATCTCCTTAAGCCTATAAGGATGAAAGAACTTAGAAACATATGGCAGCATGTCTTTAGAAAAAGGATACATGAGGCAAAAGAATTTGAAAGTTTTGAGAGTTTTGAGAGCATTCACTTGATGAGAAATGGATCAGAGCTATCAGATGATGGGAACCTGTTTGCTGTAGAAGATGTTACCTCAACAAAGAAAAGAAAAGATGCAGATAGCAAACACGACGACAAAGAATGTTTGGATCCATCATCCACCAAGAAAGCTAGAGTAGTCTGGTCTGTAGATCTTCATCAGAAGTTTGTTAAAGCAGTGAATCAGATTGGATTTGATAGTAAGTTTCTCTTTCAAAGTTCTGCATAGTGTTATTTGCAATCATCACTGTGACTTCTACAAATCTTGTTATGCATCCTATATGAATTAAAGTGTGACTGCCAGGCATAATCTTTTGTTGCATGTAGTCATCTTATATCTTTCACGCACAAAAAAAAAAAAAAAATTGTAACAAATAATTTCTGTTTGGCAGAAGTGGGGCCCAAGAAAATACTAGATCTGATGAATGTCCCATGGCTGACTAGAGAGAATGTTGCTAGCCACTTGCAGGTGATGCTATATTTTCACACCAGTATGTTATACTAAGACTATTGAGAAAGAAAGATGTATACTATCTTTCATTGAGATGAGCATCTATATTTTTAATATTTTTTATTGTATCATGATTACATCTCATTTATATCACCGTTTGGTAGACTTAGGATCACAACAAAGCTTCACTTTAATACAATAGGGTGTAAGTGTAACCTGCAAACCATTGGTCCTGTACCAATGTTTCTTAGAAATATTACAACTTAAAACGTTACTCAGCATGTCCATCTCCATCTAATGTAGGTATTGTTACTCAAACTTGCACACCAAGAAGATACAGATCCTCTCATAAATTCAATAAAGCAAAATAATAGAATAGAAAAATGGCAAAACTTATATACAGTTCCTTATGTTCTGTTTGTACTATTTTTTAATCAGAATTGAAGTTTCATCTTGAAATCGCACAATCCTTTAATGCAAACCTTTATTACTATGATGAAACTGCAATTCTAATTAAATAACAACACAAACAACATTTATCTATAGAACTGTATCTAAGTTTTTTTCCATGGAAAAAAATGTATGTTTCTATAATGTTTCATAAGTTTGAAACTAAGATGCTTTCTAAGAAATTTTTTATTATGCAGAAATACAGGCTTTATTTGAGTAGGATTCAGAAAGAAAACGATCAGAGATCTTCCTCAAGTGGAATGAAGCATTCAGATTTTCCTTCAAAAGATATGGGAAGTTTTGGTTTTCAGAACTCGGTAAACAAGCAACAAAATGATGTTGCAATTGACAACTACAATCATTTAGATGGATCATTACAACTTCAGAATGTTGAAACTAAAATTCATGAAGCTGATCCCAAGGGAATTGTTTCACAGTCCACCATAGCAAAAAAAGGAAGGATTTTGACTGGTAACATTGCTGACACAAACATGAGAGAGAGTTTAAGGGTTGGCCTTAATCAAACTTTTCCCCCTCTGGAGTCAGAAGGAAACAATGCAGTGTTTGATTGTTCCATGAAAACACCATATTCTTGGAATGAAGTTCCACACATGCAACTCAAAGAAGAACACAAGTCACTTGTTCATTTAGAAGATAGCTTCAATCAGTTGCCATTACATGGTAAGCAGCAGCAACACATCCATGTGGATCAATCACAGTCAGTTGCTTCAATTAGTTCCGCTCCCTCGATAACTGAGGAAGAGGCTGCTGCTTGTATAGAACCAAAACCTTTGTTTGTAGATTACAACAATGATTATGCCAGTTCTGTGAGTTCAATAGGGAATGCAGTTGCCACCTTTCCTATTCAACCAGGAAGTCTTATTATGAATGGTCAATCTTCAGAACCCATTTCCACTACAACTTCTGGATTGAAAACACAGGAACATAATAATCTCAGTAGCATTTCTGATCTGGAAATTTACCAAAGAAACCTTCTTTTGGGAGGTGAGGCAGCTTCTGCATCATTGGACGAGGACTTGCATTCCTATTGGCTAGAAGGTGAATGCTATAATATGAACTTTGGTCTGCAGAATGTAGGAATGTCTGAATATTATGATCCAGGACTTATTTTAGAAGCTCCAGTCCACTTATATGATTCAGCTGATTACTCAGTTATAGATCAAGGTCTATTCATAGCATGATCTGCTTTGCCTTTCCTGCATCTTCAACAAAAATCATAATTCACTCATGAAAGGACAATTTAGTGTTTCTTGTAGCTAACTACTGCTTCATTGGAGAATTTCAACCTCAAGGGTTGGGGTATTCTTTTTCCAATCATCGAGGATTTGGATATATTGCAGTATGTATAAAAATGGGTGCTGACAAGTATTGAGCTTAATTAATGACCTTGCTTCCTTCTTATTTTATTCTTGCTTAAAGTAAAGAGATAAAAATGCCAACTCAAATTATTTTCTACATATTATTGTTGAATGAAAATGAACTCCGTTTGAGTTTTTACTGAAATAAAATGGACTTAAATAATTTGTTAAGACTCGCATAAAATTTACTAACAATAATGTAATGAAAAGAACGTGTAAACAAGATGTTGACATTTTTATAAGAAATGTGTGAAGCAGGAATAGTTTAATTGCATATTATAGTGTAAAGTGTAAATAACAGATTGCCTCCAGCCAAACACATGCAAAGTCTTGCCTCAAGGGAACTTGAGTATATTTAATGATGTACATTTTTACATGATAATCATATGCTAGTACTGGCTGAAAAATACGAGCCGTGCGCATTGATCACGGGAACTTACTTTAAAGTGATTGGTTGGAAGAGTAGTTTTAGAAGCAAGCAATGACCAGAAAATGTTAAACAGAGAAGCTTAAAAAGAATTTTATCAACACTAATAAGGGTACTAAATGTTTTAAGTATAAATCATTATTTTCTTAAATTTACAAGAATGACACCACTTTCCTTTTAGGTAGGAAGTACGACCTTTTGGTCTATGGGGACCAAAAAGAGAAAAGGGAACGCCGCACATCCATGAACTTGCACTCTTTTATGTACGGGTAAAATTCTTAAAACACACGCTCACAGAAAAAATATATTAATGTCCTCGACGCTTAATATTTGAATGGATCGTAACAAAGTGGCGAATCACAAAGTTGTATGCAACTAAAGGTAATACAAGTCCTATCTACCTTTTCGTATATAGCCTAAACCTATTTTTTTACAAACTTAGGTTTTAACATATATGCTAATGCTCCTAGGTCAAAACTTATTGAGTCCTAGATATAACTAACAAAGACTACAAAATTTTCCTTCTAAATGTGAAAACACATCGGGGTATTTGAGGCTGTCTAAACACCACTAGTGTTTTAGTCTCTTTGACAGCTTTTTCTTCAAATCACAGGCACAGTCAGATGCTCCTTGTTCTCATTGCTGAATATTTGGTGAAGCATTTTCTCTTGTGGTATTTGATGATGAAGTTACTGGTCGCCTTGATGTTCGGTAGTTTTTTTCTGTAGTACGTTTGGAGGTGCTGATAGGAGGCTTCCATGAATTTCCTAAGCTTTTGTCCTGGACTGTGCTAGAACTAGAACTTGCTTTCCTCCCAAGTTTCGGTGACTGGGACAGTGTAAGTGAGATCTGGAAAAGAATAAATAAATAAAATTAAAGGTCAAAACAGAAGAAAATGGAAGTACAATATCATATATCACAAGTTGAAAGCATCACCCAGAATCAAAGAAAATGCAAGTACAATAATATAAATCACAAGTTGAAAGCATCTCCAGGTATGAATGAACGGACAGAGATTAATGGTTGACAGATTATGTGGAACTGTGATGGTCATTGGTCATAAAGCCTTTGTAAAGTGAACAGAATTGATTGACAAGCAACATCCTTTAGAATATAAATAAAAAATCCACAAACAAGGATTTATGGCTTATCCAGCACAGAAGCATCCAGATGATTAAACAAAAGTGCATTTAGTCAACGGTTCAACAAAATTTATGGCTGTTGTTGCTGTTAAATAGCATTTGGTCGATGGAATTACTTTCAACATCAGAAGTAATAAGTAAATATACCTTTCTAGTCTGATTGCTTGGAGATTGTGATCCACCAGGCTTGTCTTCGTTTAGTTTGGATATAGAGCCACTGCTCTGCCACAGCTTCTTGTGATCATGCTCTGTTTTACCCTGCATCAACATCAAATTAAAGATGTTAAATAACCTTTTTACTAAGCAATAAAGAGCAGTTGAAAATGAATTATGAAGCTGTGTCTTGACTCTTGACTCACTCCTTTTTTCCTAAATTGTAGTGCCTCAGGGCCATCAGCACAAAAGAAAAAAGAAACATACACATTTAAGAATTACTGCTTATATATCAGATCAAATTCCAGCTTTATGACATTTTCCTATCAGTTATTGGCACCAATAGTTTTGCCTAGAGAAAAGGTAAATCATGTACCAGCAGAACCATTATTATAAAATTATTCACCTTGAGAGTCCGTTCCAACTTAACCTTCTCTTCTTCCTTGGATTTAGTTTCATCCATCCTCTGCAAGAACTGAAATTCAAAAAAAAGGGGGGAAAGCCAGTAAGACCCATAGTTCTACCATAAATTGCACAGCTAATGTAAGGGGCAAGGAAAAGAACTTGCCTCTTTGCGTTTAACTGCTCTTTCTTCACTTCTGAATCTAAAAGGTGTAGATATGGTAGCTGATTGGGGGTTGCTTTTGGTGGGGCTTGAAGATTTCAGGCAGCTGTTCCCACATTTATGCAACAACCAAAAAAAAATATAAATGAGACTTCACATTTTTATGGATGTTTGAACTTTTTATTCTGAATTTCAAATAGTGAAAGCAAGCTTGTTAGGAAAAGTTTGTAGCTCTCAACGGAGCAGCAAACAGAGATTTATTAAATGTAGCAACCCATAAAAGTGTACATTAAAAAAAATAGCAACTAGTTAAATGCTCTTACTCAAAAGAAATGGAGGACGAAGGTTTTGCATTTGCTGTAATAGCTCCAGCTACAGACTTATTAAGTGGTCTTTCAGTCCTGACATACACAAATCTGATCGTGTCAGTGAAATTTTCTAATGATACACACAGTTGAAGCCATAGCTCACAAGGAAGATATTTGAACACAACATAAAAAAAGAAGGCTCAGAAGACAACATACCTTCTACCCTGAGAAGGGGGATTTGCTGAAGCTTGATTTAGCAAACCATGAGATACCTAAAGAAGGGGGGGAAAATCTTTAGCAACCAGCACAATTTGCTAGCAAGAGTACCATTTCAAATGTTTTTAATTTCCTCAGAAAAACCACTGATGTAAATGTAGGTACAAACAAAAAATGGATATGTTAATACCTTAGTCGATGTCCGCAACACCCCTGGATTATTTTTGGGAAAGTTAGAATGATTTTTTCTAATTCTGTTCTGTCCCAACACTGAAGTTGTTTTACTTGTTTCACCTGCACCAGAAGGCAGATTGATTGACATGTGGAGTGACCTTTTAGTTGGTCTCTTCTCCACTGAGTTTCCAACAGATTTCATACTTTTTGCAGCAAAGTTTATTCCATTTCTGGGTTTAGCAGCTACAGTAGCTGTTTTGCTTGTCATATCGGCACCAGATGGGAGATTGGTTGACATGTAAAGTGATGGTGCAGTTATTCTTTTCTTCCCAACCAACCCTCCAATAGACTTCTTACTTGTTGAAAAATTGTTTGTGCCATTTCTGGACTGTGAAGCAGCGGCAGTTCTTTTGCGTGTTTCACTGGTACCAGATAGAAGATTGATTGACATGCGGACTGACTGTGCAGTTAGTCTCTTTTTCTCAACTGACTCTCCAATAGACTTCTTACCTTTTGGACCACTGTTTATTCCACTTCTGGCTGGCACAGCAGCCTTCCTTTCATCAAGAGAACGAGAAGGCTTGGCAACCACAGTTTTGGTTGATAATTTCGGAGTAGAGTTAACTTCTCTTCCCTTAACAGGCAAAGTCAAAACTTCCCGACCAACAGCACCCTGCAGCATAAGTATGATAAATGTGAAGAGTTGCCACAATTATAAATTTAGTCATCAGAAGAAACAAAAGGAAATAACATAAAAAACAAAGGAAAAGCATAGATTTACATGATCAGGTGTCTTCTCTTCTGCAGGGACAGCAATATATGTATTGTTCTCAACATGATGAAGCTGGTTAGAAAAAGAATTATCAACAAATGCGCAACGTTCCATGTTAAGATCTGTATCAGTGCGAGGATGTGGCACATCCTCTGCTCCTTTCATATTGGATATGTCCAAATCACTTTGTCCAGCATCACATTTATGTTGGTCTGTATCATCACATTCAACAACTTGGTAATCAGCAGTTTCAATATCCAGCTGTTCATTGGCGGCCACAACATTTGCCACATTTGAACTCGTCCCAAAGGATGAATCGGCACAGTTTCCTTCGTTAGCTTGTGCCTCAAAAGTTCCATTAGCCTGAGCATTTGCTTCTGGGATCAATGCAGCTGCTCTCTCTGCAGCCTTTCGCTTGTAATGAGCCTCAAAGTAGGCTTTCTTCGCGGCAACAGAACCCGGCTTGGAATATTTCTCAGCTTCTTCTACATAGCGATTGTGTGAAAATGTTGACCATTTCTCCCAATCCAGGCCTTCTGTCATAAACCTCCCAAAAGAGATAGATTCTCCAAGCGCACGAATAGGGTTACCCTGGAATCACAAAGAAAATTTAAAATTAAATAAATAAATACCAATATATAACAAGTCACCACAGACTCAACAACGGAGAAGAAACTGCAAAATCGTAATATTGATATAAATCTTAAATTAAAAAAAAAAAAAAAAGCATCCATAACATTGGTGAATTTACCATTGACATCGAAACCCATGCGTGATTGCTATCCTCTACAAAAACAACGCGAGTTTGAATTATAGAAATTTTCAGAACTTTGGCAAAGGAATCTATAACCCGATAAATCGGAATGGAAAAAAAAAATGAAGGCGGCAAGAAGTTCTTCAGTACAGTGCATGGTATAATTATATGAACGCTTTAAACCGAATAGTTAAGTTGCAGCAGAAAACGCAATTCTAAATTCTAAAATTCCAAAATTGAAACAAAATGCAGTTACAGACACTCCAACCTCTCTCTCTCTCTCTCTCATTCTCTCAACAACCAAAAACCAAACATAGCACAACACCATTTCTCAGTAACCAACCGAACAAAAAAAAAAAAAAAAAAAAAAAAAAAAAAAAAAAAAAAAAAAAAAAAAAAAACAAAAAATGTTGAGATTACGAAACCAAAAAAAAAAAAAAAAAACTTACGTCGCAACAAGTAGCCTCTGCGGGAGTGGAGAAGGATCGAACAAGACACGCCGATGATTCAGCCATAACGCAAAGCAAAAACCCTTACTCAACAAACAAACAAACAAACCAACCCTTTGCCTCCTTTTTTTTTTCTCTCACTCGCTATAACCACATTCAGAATAGTGAACCTAAACTTTGGTGCTTAAAGAAATTAATGTGAATCACAATTCACAAATTAAACGGTCCAATATATATAAATTCCCAATACACAAAATCTCAATGGCACGTGGAGAAAAGAAAAAATGGAACCGCCTATTTGATTTTGTTTGAGTAACGTTGAGGTTTTTTTAATTTTACTTTGGTATTTATACTGACTCGCTAGGCTCCTTCGTTGGAGTATGAATTGGACACGACGTCGATTCTGGCCCTAATATGAATCTTCGTGTCATTGTGAAAATAAAGGACACTTTGTACCATTCGTTTGAAGAGAAAAATATTAAAAGGGGAAAAAGTTATTTTTGTTCCTGTGCAGAGTATTTATAAATTTATTTTTTAAAAAATAAAAATTTAATTTTAATTTTTAAAAGTAAAAAAAATGCCATAAATTCATTCATTCATTAATTTTTATTTGTTATCATTTATGAAAAAGCTTACCTAACATATTTAGAAACTAATTTGTTAACATTCTATATATTCAATGATAAAAATAATTATTTATTTAAAATATAATTTAATTTTTATCTTTTCTTTTTTTAATTATTATAAATATAATATTATATTAAACACTTAAAAAATAGAAAAATAAACATAATTTATTTATTACTCTGAAATTTTTATTATGACAACATTTAATAAACATAAAATCAAATTAGGTCTCATTGTTTTTAAGGATTAACTTAATGGTTGTGCATTTTAATTTGTTTGAATCTCATATTTTGGGTAAGGTACTATCTCATATTTTTGCTCTGAAATTTTTAATGTGACTATACCTTATCCAAAATATGAGACCCAAACAAATTGAAATACACTGTCATTAAGTCAATTCTTACAAAAAAAATAAGACTCAACTTGATACCTAATATTGTCGCTATAGAAATTTTAGAATAATAGACAAATTATGTTTATTAATCAATATTATATTTATTATTATGTTTGTTTTCCTATTTTTTAAGTATTTATTGTAATTTTATGCTTACAACGATTTAAAAAGGGAGGAAAGATGAAGATTAAATTCTATTTTGGATAAATCATCATTTTCGTCCCTGAATGTGTAAAATGCTAACAAATTTATCCTTAAATGTGTCATATAGACTTTTTCATTAACAATTAATTGACGAAAGTTAATGAATGGATAGATTTGTTATTTTTTTTTTACTTTTGGATACTAAAATTTAAATGAGTACAAATTTATTAGCACTCAACACATTTAAAGATAAAAATTACTAATTATCCAAATTAAATTATATAAGATTTATATTTTTATACTTGATCTTAAAAAAATTATATCTCTATTTTTTTAATTTTTTTTTTCACTCTATCGAACATATACTCTATTTTTAATTTTATTTTGGGATGGATTCCGCTACGGATTTGGCCCACAACGTTGAATTATTTCGTCCTAATCTTATTTTCCCTAACGTCTAGTTTTCCCAAAAAAAAATCTTTTGTTTTTTCGCTTTTGGCCGTTAGATTTGTTTGCTGTTGCATTTAACATTCCATTTTTTCAACTACCAAAAACTAAATTCCACTTTATCTAAATATAATTTGTGATGGATTGAATGATTATTGAAAAGTGGAGCAATGGAATGTTAGTAACATACTGTATCTGTTAATGCAATTTAAAAAAAAATTATGATTGAAATTTATTAAAAACTGTAAATTTATAAGACTCGTTAAATAAAATGAGTTCCACCAAATTTTATAATTTCTAATAAATTTTAATTAGTAATAAAATATTCAAAAAATGTACTATTAACATGTCTCAATACTGAGAAAATATTAAAGTGTATATAGTTTAGGTGTGTTCGAAAAAACATTACTATAATGTTAATCAATTTTTAGTTTTATTGTAATTATTTTATAAAGAAATAAAGTTGTTATAAATGATAATTTGTGATCAAGATAACATTATTAGTGGATTATTTATTTATTGTGTGTTGACTAAACAAACAAATAACTTTATTCACGGTCCAAACAATAAGTAGCTTCCTAAAAAAAGAATTCGTAAGATCATATTAGCCAAAGCCAATATTGTTTATGCTAAATTTAGTAGGAATGTTATTATGGTTTGAATTTGGACCAAGGAAATATGATCGGGGGCAGATCTAAAGCAAGTATAGATTAAAATAATAATGTCCAACGGCCATTTCTGCAACTATTCTTGTTCCATCTAGGCCAGCCCAACAACGTGCTGGTTGATGCATACTTTTTAATAATGATTAAGTGATTTTTTTTATGCAGAACGATTAAGTGATTAACCATTGTTTAAACACAATGCTATTGACATAATTTTATCATGTTCTTAATAAAAAAATTATATTAATTTTTTAATAATTATTTTCTAATTAATGATTAACAAAATTGTTTTACAAGAATGATATATGAACACTTCCATTTTACAGACACTTTATTAATAAAATTATTTTTCTTTGTTTTCTTCTTATCACATAATATTAATTATTTATTATATTTATATTTCTCTCTCTTTCTCTTCTTAAAATGCTAAATAGCATGGAGTGGTCCATCCAACATTTTCCATTGTTTTAATAAAATTTACTTTTGTATTATAAATTCATTTGTTTCCTTTTTTAATATGTAAAACTTTTATTCTGTACATTTTTTTCTCCTTTATGCCGCATGGCTTGATTTGTTTAGATATTTTGTTTTGAAGAAAATCTCAATTATGAACATTTTAAAACCTTCTATATCGAGAGTTCATTATAAATAAGTTAAAATCATAACTATTATACTATTATTTTATATTTTTAGTTTGATATATTTATGATAAATATATGCAATAAATTGTATGTTTCTGATTTATTAAGAGTTAATGTACATTTAGTTATGAATACCGATGAGTCTATTGATCAAGATGTATGAATTTTTGTAAATTCCTGTATAAATTAAATATTTATGAATAAAAACATGCACTTTTAGTTGCTTATTTTTACAAGTTTAGAAAATAAATAACTATAAAAAT
>PYAF01000922.1:1220554-1237786 GCA_007407185.1 Glycine tomentella
AGTTATGAAATCATATTTAGTAAACTTTATAAAAAAAATTAATAAAAAGTTGAGATTAAATAAATAGACAATTGAGATTCTTTTGTTAGTAATTTAACTCCAATTTAATATAAGAATTTGTTTTTGAAAGGGGAATTTTTAAGAATGAATTGAAATAAAATTTAAAGACCGATTGAAATAAAATTAAAGTTTAGAATGTCTATCCATAAAAAGGATAAAGATTAAATTGCCTAAATACTCTTTTCCTTTTATTAAATATGTCATTTTTATATATACCCATGGGGGCATTCCCATCTCCATGAATTGTTAAACTAATTCTCACATTTACTTCAAGTTTTTAAAATACTATGCATTATTTTACCATAAATAAATCTCTTGATACTATAATTATTTTTTTTTATAAAGTTTACTAAATATGATTTCATAACTAAAGAAACAAAGGAGGAAATAACTTACTCATCGACTATGTGAAATAATTATTTTGCTTAAATATAATTTTAGTCCCTTCATTTTTAAATTAAAAATATTTGATTTTCTTATTTTTAAAAATCTATAATTTTTGTTCCTTTATTTCAAAAGAAAAACATTTGATCTTTCCTTTTTTTTTTGTTAATTATTATAATGTTAGATTTTTATTAGTAAAAAAATCAAACCTATGACATTTTCATCCTTTCCTTCTCCATTAACTAACCAATATACCTTATATCACCTAACATTTGGTCACACCTATTTTAAGAAACTTACAATTTTATCCTATCATCAATTTTATCTATATTCTATTTCTTTTACTTTGGTTCAATCAAACCCTAAATTTAACAAATTCAATCTAAGACACCATTACAAAATAATTTAATTAATTAAAATGTAAGAAATAAAACAGACAAATTTTAAAATTAGACCAAAATTTCTAAAATAAGTAAGCCACATACCTCTATTTTAGATTAAGAAAAAATAGAAAAAATAAAATTATTTTTAACCTAATTATTTTAAATATTATATCAACAATTTTTGTATTGATTGACAATGTATGTTTTTACATTGTATAATCATTAAACTAAATAAAAAAAGCTATTACAGCAGCTTATGCTTGGAACCGACCAAAATTCTGTTTAGTTCATTAGTTGAAATTTTTTACACATATATAATATTTTTCATTAATTTTTGTATAATAAAAATAATATGTACTAATTTTTACACCGACCCATTAATTTTCATTTTTCAATGAAAATTAATGCTCCAAAAAAGCAATAAACTGTCAATAGACTGATTCTGGCCAAATAAAAATCTGTCAATGTACATGTTCGGCCAAAAAACCTTACAAAACGTACTTGACTTTGTTCTCAATGTAAGCTTGGATTGATGGTTCTCTTCCTAGAAAGTCTGCTAACACATCAATGGGGTCTTTCACTCCTGCCGGGGCCAATACCTGCAATTGTTTTAAATCAAGTATGCAAAAAAATACTACTAAATTTACAATCGCAATCTCTGAAATTTGCTTTAACAAACCAATATATTGCTGCATGCGATCGTTATTACCAAGAACAAACAATTAGAACACCGTATGTATGACTTATGGAAAATTTAGGAATGGATTTCTTTTTTTACAATTTTTTTTTTATAAATTTAATGCTGAATTTTCCACTCCCCTTTTTAAAGCGATATATAAACAGATGGTTAATATATTTCTGCGCGAAAAGCAGAATGTCATTGTCATCACTGACCTTGTTCCTGAATTGCATGCCCGCTTGCTGGTTTGAAACATCGTTGCAGAACTTTGAGGTGAATATATCAGCAGCAAAAACCTGAAACATATTAAGCTTCAATTTTTATTTTTCAAATTCAATGATTAGGAAAGACTTTCTCCAGAAACAAATAATCAGAAAGTGAGAAAACTACCCACGGATGATTGAAAATTAAAAGATGCTTGCAATGAAAACTTATTATTATTATTATTATTATTATTATTATTATTTTTGACAAACGTATCACATAAAGAAGTAACGAGTTATTCATACCTCACTCCATATACGACTGTAGCAAGCTGCCTCATAACCAATGACAGTAGAAGGAAAATATGACGCTGGATTGGTTCCTTCTAATATCGGCAAGCCTAACATCTCCTGGGAAACGACATTTACATAGAACTTCCTTTCACTCTTATATAAAAAACATTGAACTTAAAATTAGAACTGATGTTAAATCATTTACCATGGGATGAAGATGCTTGAATAATTCCTGAATGTCTATGTTATCCGCAGAATGTATGATTTGGTCAAAAAGACCTGATAGCAAGCAGATCTTAAGTTAAATGATGCGAAGTAATTAGAATGTTGAATGTTCGTAAACATCATGTCCCGTAGCCCACCCAAAAAAAAATATTAGCCATCTGATTCTTAAATAGCAACTGAAAAGTGACAAAAAGTAACTAAATAGTACACGCACTAATCTAATGTAGTGCTTATGATCATCTCACCTTTCTTCAATAGAAAATAACCATTTCAGTTACTCATCTAATCTGACACGAGCACTTCATGTATACATTCATGTCTATACATACATATAGCTAATGACCAAGGTATGTTTGGTTTAGATTTTGGTAGAATTGATTTTGAAAGAAATTATGCTTAAAAAATATAGATGTTTTAAAATAAGGTTTTAAAAAATTGATTCTATTTGGATGGTTTAGTTACTTTTTGAAGGATGAATATAGATGTTATAAAAAAATATTAAGAGCTCCACAACCAGAAGCAATTCCAATTTCCAATTACTAGAAAAGCTAGAAATTTTCACTCCTCTCAAGATGTAATTTACTTGCTGTACAATTCATGTCGAGAACCCAAATATAAACCAAACATAAAATCATTTTTCACAACAAAAATGTAAATTTGAATCAAAATACTCTAAATCAAATCCCAGTCAATAAGAATTATTCCCTACTTTGTTGAGGTCAAACCTATGTATCTGACAATGTAACTACCATCTAAAAGGGCCTACAGTTTATAGTGTAATTGACTCCCCACATCAGAGTAAGATAATCTAAATAAGCATTAAGTAATATAAAGTAAAAGTACAAGAATAATTAGGAAATATTGAGTTCAAATGTAACAATGAAAATGTAAAACATACAGCAGAGAATATCTTGCTTCAATTTAAGTGCAGAAAAAGAAGTCCTCCATATTTTAATTGATTTGCATATGTCATCCTTTAACGGTTTTGTAATATCCTGCAAGTGACAATTAATATATTAAATAGTTCAAAGAAGCATAATAAAGTAGACGTATCAGATTGAGTTGACCTCAAAAAACAATGACTACATAATTTCAGAAGATTATGGAGCCAACAATTGGTGAAACTCACCTGATGAAATCCCGATATCAACTTGAGAGAATAGCTTTCATAACACCTACAATTTCCACGTGTAGGAAGAGTGAATCTATGTTTAATTATTTCTTTGATATAATGTTCAACCTAAATTAAAATTAGAATAAGGAAGAATATGTATTAATTTTCTTACCAGTTTTCTAACAGTTGAGCAGGTATTTCCACAAAGTCAGGATCAACACATAATCCAGAAATTCTGGTAAATGATGCACGGTTGCAAATTTGTTGAACCTAACAAAGATTTTTAAAAAACTTCAGAAGAAAGGACAGGTAAATGATATCATGTGCAAACAAAACCAAATTTAAACATGTATTACAATATCTTACACCTACATGAAAATACTGCTCAATTTATACTCAAATTCAAGCTATTGAAGAATGAATCTTATTAATAACTGAGGCAGAGCAATAACTAATCATACAAATCTAGGTTGATCATTAAAAACAATACAACCAACTCCCTCAATCAGTGCATAGAGCACAGCTTGCAAAGATGGAAAGTCCAATTTCACGGTAAATTGTCCATTCTGTGTATTAGTGAAATAACAGACCAGAGAAGACTCAGGATTAACCTTATCTGACAGGAACATCTGCACAACCTATTTACTCAAGGCTACAAGTTGATTAATACAAACCAAGAACCAAAATGAGGCTCAGTTTGGATTTGTTTCTAGCTTATGGAAGCTTTTACCTTAAGACTCTTCTAAGGTAAGAATGTTTGAGTTTTCTGAAATTTGCAGCACCCTAATAGCCAACCCCAAACCCTTAATGCCTGTACGTTCTCCTTTGCCTCACAAATCCAATGAACCTTCAATTCACTAATTTCTATTCTACCTTAATTCTCCCAAAGAAATATTATTTTGATCTGTTCAATCATATGCTTTAAACCCTAATTCTAACCTAAAGTCACTTCTTGACTTGCAATGTTATGCAAATTTGCACAAGTTTACCAAGTCTAATGGACTTTATACAGAAATGAGTTTGAAAGGAAGCTAACTCAAGTTCTCTACCAAGAATTGACATCTCAAACTAGTCTGTGAGTTGTTTTGAGTGTTTCATTTTACAAAAAGGATCTGTTATACACAACTTTCATTTTATTTACCTTTTCCCCAGACCCAAACAAGCACATAGAAGAATTATAATGCAAATCAAGATAGATAAAGATATAATTCTGATTAGGAAATCTTCATGGAAGCAAAAGCAAACATACCACGTGGCCAAACTCATGGAAAAGACTGACCACTTCAGAAAACCGTAATAATCCAGAACTACCATCAGCATCCTTCTGACACTGAGATATTAACAATGCAACTGGTATCTACATAAACATTGAAAAGGGACAAAAATAAAGAAAGAGAAAGAAACCCATATTTTTTAATCACAATTGCCAAGATCCAAAAATTATTAATAAACAACCATGCATCAAGAACATGGTGGTGTCATAGCCACCATAAGGATTTAAAACAAAACAAAAAATAAAGAACCACCAGCATGCATAAAAGGTCTGCCAGCTCTAAGTGATATAAGCAAACATTGCATCTCTAAAGTGCTTTCTCAATTTAAAGTCTTCAAGATAACAAAAGAGAATTTCCGTCTAATGTCAAGACCAGAGCTTCGAGGCAAATTTGTTTTATTTTCTCTTGACAACAGTTCTCGATATGATTGATTACAATGACATCTTGTGAAATAATCATTTTTTGAGTTTATTGAATCCTGTCTGTGTCCTTCCATGCTGGAAAAGTATCTTACGGCAACAATACACTTCAAAGATTTTGGAACAAAGAAAGATTAAGATCAAAATTTCGTGGAAGTGTGATTTATGCTGTTCTCAAGATATATGTGGGTGTAGCGGGACAGAAAACATGAAATTTCAAGGAGATTTATAGAACCCTAAACATGTTATGAGATAGGGTGGTGTTTACAACGTCTCCTTGGTAGTCAATGCATGGTCTTTTTATTGTTAAGGAAGCGTCTCTATCTGATATGTACAAAAATTGGACATTTTAAATGCCCTATTAAACCATACGTAAATCATCACAGTAACATCTATATATGAATCGACACTTGCACCATAATAAAGTTTGAACACTGTCATTTACTCATTTAGATGGGTAAGTAGAGAAACTTCACACAGGAGATGGGGGCAAGTGCTTACAATCAGAATATTAGAAAATTTTAATTTTATTCACTAAAGAAAACCTGCTGTGCCCCATTGCTTGTTAATGCACTGTTCTGGAGAGCCAACACACAAGTATGACCATATTTTCCTTCCCTGGAATAGAAATAAACAACATGAACCTGTTTTCACTTTTCACTAGCAAATAAAAATTGATAAAGCACAAATAGCTAAAAAGCTCGACCTTGAGAACAAATCAAGGTAGCAATAACCTAAGAGTTCGCTAGAACCCAAGTCCAGCACTGAAAAAACACAAACATCACAATGCCAAACATCAGCTCCTGCAATTTCCTCAAACCTTAAGCCTGCAAGAAAAATAACAAGAATAAGTATCAATATACATTCTACGACATAGAAATCAAATACTGGAGAATTAAAAAAAAAAAAAAAAAATCAGCCCAATAAGAATTAAGCACCGAGTTAGCAAATGGTTACTTGTAAACCACTTTATTAATGTTATTGATCAATTGAATGGTTCATTATTCAACATCAACATCAATAGCACCTTTAACCCAAGTTAATTGAAGTGGGTGGTAGATGAACCCAATGATAGATCGGAAATAAGACAAAATGGTTCATTATTCCTAAACTGAAAATATATTACCATGAATTACTTTCCAATTACTTTGCTCATTAACTGAATAACTGATGATCAAGGTAATAAAACATAAGGACAAATAAATTATCAGATATAAAATTACCAAATAGATCTTGGATAATTTTGAAGATCCCCGATAAAACCACACTAATTGGAAAGTATTGCTTGATCTCTCTAAAGTCCAAATCATAACCCTGCTCTTCAACCCGTTTTACGTAATAGAGTAGGTCCTCAATTCCAAATGGAAACTCCCCTTCCTCTTTCTTCTGATGTCATAATAAATTTGTAATGAGGGAAATATAAATTAAAGCAAACAGCATACACCAAAAATGGGCAAACCTTCAAATCTTTCAAGATATTAAGTTCTTTCATGGCCAAGTCAGTTAAACTTGTGGATATGTCCTTCAGGAACTCAAACACCTGGATGAAATTCAGAAATTAAAAAAAACCTAGAATTAGATATATCAGTATCACTGCCAAAGAGTGTAGAAAAAACAGTACAAGATTAACTATCGTAATCTCTCAAAATACACTCAGCTTATGACAAAGAAGCAAGTCAGCATCCACAATTTTAATTTCATTTTTTGTTTTCCCAATATCAATCAGGAGTTATTACTTATTAGACAAGATGACCTAAGAAAGTTTGTCAAACATTTCTTTTAATTTTAAATTAGAGATGTCCCGCACTGGTAGTCATCATAAACAAGCCCAAATAGAGTACATATAGAAAGAATTTCTTCTGAATCTCGTGTGTGTCATTATCATATATAGTTGATTCACAATAAGTCATGGCCATCTGACACATCTTTTTCTGTAAGTTATTACAAACTTCGTTACAATTTCCAGATATTCATTTAAAAATAATTCTTTAAGAAAACTACTCATTTTTATTGTATTTATTTTATAATAATTACTGACTACTGATCCTTGCTACCCTCCAACATTATTCGTTACAAAAAAAGAGCATATTTATGGCACTAGCTTTCTAGTGCTTCTGATGGAAAATACATTATTGCATCTCTATGACAAGATTACCAACCTTTTTTGGTGTCTTTGCCATTCTAACATCAATGGCATACTCTGCATAGCATGAGTAGCCAAGTAAACGAGCATATTTATGGCGTTGTTGCACCTGAATCATGCCAATGAAATATCAACAAGAACAAACTCTATTATGATTATGTCAATAAACATGTATAGAAGTAACAATATCAAGAATAATAGAAAGCAATATGAAAGATGCCAAATAAACCCCATAAACATTATAAAATTTAAACTGAATAACAATCCTACATGTAACATTTGTCATAATCTGACAGTCATATACAAATTTAAAACTGAACTATATCCATTCAAATCCAATAAATTCAACTGTCTTAATAATCATTATTCATTGGTAAGTTGTTCGATTCAGCAAAATTATAGAACTACAAAATTATATAGGAACTAATCTCTTTCTACCAAACTATTATTAGTAATTGAAGTAAAATAACTAGAGGTTCAATGCATGTCAAATTGTCAATGACCTGTTACAAGGTCCAATTACAAGATAATTTCTCAATTTATAGCTTGAAATCAGGATAGGAGTATCTGATGGTAAATAAATAAGCGGAATCCTTACTCCTTAATGAGTAATGCCATCAATGAAAATTACCAGGCTTTCTAAGATAGAAACATTGATTTCTCCACACCGATTCCCATATGCCCTTGATACTATCCCCCTGGTAGTTCCAACCTTCATGCGATCAATATAGAATTATAGATCTTGTTAGTATAGTTTCCCTAAATAAATGAAAATATACACAAAAGATCTACCAAGTCTGTAGGAGAAAAAATGACATTCTATAGAATATTTAGGTGGCCTATTGTGGCAACAGTAGTGATATTTGTGCAATTATATTCCGAAAAGGATATTTGTGCTTATGATGTAGCACTAATGTTCTGAGAAGATTGATATTTGTGCTTATGCCTATGGAAATATTCACGTGGTCTAATGTAGCAATATGTTCTATGTAATAAATCCCTTGGCAGCTTAGCTACTGTCTTTTTGTCACATTAAGCAACAAGATCAATTAATTAACTTTGCAACCAATTCAAGAATTAAAAAATGATAACTCATTGTGAACTATCAATAAAAATTAAAAAAAGCCATTGTGACAAACAAAAACACAGTAGCTCTTTGTAAAAAATGATTTTATCATAAAGGAAAGGACATCATTCTAGCTTCTTGGTCTATGCCTTTCCCAAATCAAATTCCCATGGAAAGTATTAGTCACATGGTCATTAGTCATTACACTAAGTTTAAACCTTTACTGAGACAAGAATGCCATTTTATTAAACCATATACAACTGAAATTCTGCTTCTCACTATTATTTTACAGGTAGTGCAAGAGCCAATTTAATCTCACTACATAATATATATATATATATATATATATATATATATATATAATTTAGCTAATAAATGTGCAAGTATTAGTTAATATTCATTGACCATACCTTGCAAAATTCAAGTACAGCTGCAACATGATGACTTCTCAGGGAAATTTTAAATTTTCCATTTTCCGATTTATCTAAACCCTGTGGAGAAATGCATTTAATTCAATTATATATCAACCAGAAAAAAAATGTTTAACAATTGAAGGCAATGCAGAACCAGTAATGAGCCTCCATAAATGCATGAACACCTGATTAGAGTTATATCAGATATCTGTTTTATGCTTGTCTGGAGTAATTATGTAATCAATCTGATGTGGAGAGAGAACTGGTGTATTGGTTTAATTATGCCCTTAGGTAGTCCGGTCAGTTAAATATCATCTTGATCTTAAATTTATGTTGCCATCTTGATCTTAAATTTATGTTGCCGATATTTGTTCTGTACTTTTTTTTTTTTTTTTTAACTTCTAAAGTAATGGTTCCTTTCGCTTCTTCTTTGTTTAGTCACAAGATTCACACTCCAGGGCTGGATTTGAGATTTTAAATTGACATGGAAGGGGATGGTTTTCAAAAGGAAGGAGAGGGAAGGTATTCATCTTCTTGAGTGGATGACTGGATGTATAAAAAGAAAAAACTAGAAATATATTTTATCCTGTTTATTCAGGAGACAAAATAAATGGAGATCAAATCATTATTTTACCTTTTTTCAGTGTGGGAAAGGATGGGAGTGATTTGGAGGTAAACAAATGCATCTCTCTACGAGGAAAATTGACGGCAAAATGTTACTCCATGACCCCTTTATTTTTAAATAGGACTCCCAAACATACATGTGAGTGATATGATTTTCCTTTCCCTATACGTGTACTATTTTGTCTCAATCACAGTGGAAAAGTCATGTAGTGTTCCAGAATTAATAGTTCAATGAAGAGGCAGCAATTCCAAGTCCAACCCAGAAAGGAAAGTATTATGAAATTTATGTCAGAACCAATAATAGAAGACAAAGGGTTTACAATAAATAATACAAGCTATAAATTTCAAAGTTCAGAATTTACGAGCAAGTATTTAATATCAGACTTGGGCAAAGAAGCAAAAAAGGAAAGGAAAAAAAATCAGAAACATGCCCACAATAGTTAAGTGGATTTGATGGAAGAATACAACAAGAAGCCTATTCCCACAAGGTGGGCTTGGCTACATTGATGAAGTGATGCCAAAATGTTCTGTTGCAAATCATATCTATAGACAAATTATTCAAATTCTTTTAATTGAAAGCAGGAATAATCATACTAAACCTTGAGAAACTCTGGAGGTAATCCAGCTAACTCTGCCTCAGTGAAGAGAAGAAACCTGCTATCGTCATTGAGATTTTGGATATATTCAAAGCTTAATTCATCAATCTGAGCCCTTAGACGCCGCAACTCTTCTCTTTTGCTTGCTGTGAGGTTCAATCCATTTCGCTCAAAATCTCTCACCTGTCACTGATTAGGAAAGAATCAAATCTGGATTTCATACTGATCATGGAAAAGTATATTAATAACTTTATTGATGCCGTTACTTTTCCAGACAAATCTCTCACCCGAAAAATAAATTAAAGCAAGACTACATTCCAGAGAACACCTTGGTTCTTAGTTCTTACCAGAATTTGAACAAAGTGTTTGGCTTCAGCATTCATCCACTCCCCCTTTACTGCAAATGCTTTAATGACAAGATACACATCTTCACGTTTGCTGATCCACTTGCATGGAACAACACAATATTAAGTTTCATAATTGAAGAAATGGAAAGTCATGTGGTCACAAAAAGACAAACTAACAATAACCATGAAACTACTTTTGGCAGGTGCCACAAACAAATTAATAATACCAAGCCATACATGCAGCTTAAAAGTAGTATAGTGTGAGTTTTTCCTCACTGTCCTCATTATTTGCTTTCAGCAAACTTTAAAACCAGTGAGAGTAGGCAAGCTTTAATCATTGTCAAATCCACCATATATTCCCTGAGTTGGTAGGGCATTTCTGCCCCATCAAAAGCACATGGCAAGAACTTCGAAGAAATCATAAATAGTATAAGAAACTATAAATCAATGTTAACTAACCTGCACGCATCAAGATGAGCATCTATTCTTCGCTCTGCTTCTGCACTTGCTTTGCGTACATCCTCCCGAGCGGATACCATCTTCGGAAACACACAAGACTGGACCAGTGGGAATTGCTGCGCTTGCAGTTCTGCCAGAGGTGATATAACATTTGCATATGTAACCTGCACTTATTGTCAGCACAAGACAATCATCTTAAAAAACCAGTACATAGAAGGAAAATACATGTCAAATAATCAAACACAATCGACAGTAAATACATAACACATCAAAATCAACATCAACATAAACATCAATAGCACCTATAACCCAAGTTCATTGGGATCGATGGTAGATGAACCCAATGATAGATACGAAGAGGTTGGAAAAAAAAAGTGGAAAGGGAAGGAAAAGGGGAAATAAGATAAAAGAAAAGAAAATAAGATAAAAAAGAAGGGGGAGATAAAGAGGAAAATAACTATAAATAGACCATATGTAATATAGAGATAACAACAGATTTAATCTTCCACCAAATTTATAGTTTTTCTCCATTTTTTCCTAACACACACCATTTGTCAATCTATATCTCATTCCATTAAGTCTTGTTTAATTATTTTTTTCTAGGTAAGTTTCAGTTTACCTCTACCTCTCTTTATATCGAGTTTTTGGTAACAAACTTTTGTTCTTACGGGAGCATTCAAGAACCGTCTCATTACATGCTTAAACCACATCAATCTATGTTCTCTCATCTTTTCACTCCCCAATACTACTGTTATCTTTCGTCGAATATTTTCATTTCTTATCTTATCATCTTCGTATAATCACACATCCACCTAAACATCTTCATTTTTGTTACTCTTATTTTATGCTTATGTTTATGTGTTGGCTAACATTCAGCTTCATATAATATTGTAGGTGTTATAGTTGTTCTATAGAATTTTCTTTTTAGTTTAAAGGGAATTTTGTGGTCACACAAAAATCCAGATGCACTCCGCCATTTCATTCACCCTGCTCTGATTTTACGATTTACATTTTCATCAATCTCTCCATCTTTTTGCAAAATTGATCTCAGGTATTTAAAAACATCTTTCTTGGATACTTCTTGACCAAGTAGATGCACAAGGTCTTGATTACCATTTTTTACCAACAAAAACTCACACTTCATATACTCAGTCTTGCTCTAACTTAACGTGAATTTTTTAGACTCCAAAGTGTTTCTTTACAATTCAAGTTCCCTATTACTATCGTCTTTGGTCTCATGTATAAGCACAATATCATCTGCAAAAAGCATAAATCACAACACTTCCTCTTGAATATCTTTTGTTAGTTCATCCATCAATAAGACAAAGAGATAAGGACTAATAGTCGAATCTTGATATACACCTACCGTGATAGGAAAATAATTTGATGTTCCATTACAAGCTTTCACACGTGGTAGCCCCATCATACATATCTTTGATTGCATTTACATACTTAAATTGTATTTTTTTCTTTTCAAGAGCCCACCATACAACTTTTTTTGGGACCCTATCGTATGCTTTCTCAATATCTATGAACACTATATGTAAATCTTTCTTCTTTTCTTGATACTTTTTCATTAATTGTCGCATCAAGAAAATGACTTCCAGGATACATCTACTTGGCATAAGTCCAAATTGATTTACAGAAATTTTGGTCTTTCTCCTCAAACGATGTTCAATAACTCTCTCTCACAACTTCATAGTGGCTCATAAGCTTAATACCTCTATAGTTAGAGCAATTCTAGATATCTCCCTTATTTTTGTAAATAAGCACAAACATACTTTTCCTTCAAACATCAGGCATCTTATTTGTTTGAAAAATCTTATTGAAAAAATTGGTCAGCCATTTTATTGTCACATTCCCCAGCCCTCTCTACACTTCAATAGGGACGTCATCTAGTCCCAAAGCTTTATTATGCTTTATCCTCTTTAAAGTCCATCTCATTTTTATCGCCATTCTTATTAAAAAGTTTGTTAAAATAGTTTATCCATCTTTTATTTATATCTTTATCTCTTATCAAAAGTTTTTTATTATCATCCTTGATGCATTTAACTTGAGTGAGATCTTTACACTTCTTATCTCTCATTTTTACAAGTTTGTATATACCTTTTTTTATTCTTGCTCCCAAAAATTTTATACAAATCGGCGAAAACCTTACCTCTAACTTCCCGCACTACTTTCTTTGTATTTTTTCTTGTTAATATAAACTTTTCCAAGTTCTCATCAACATAAAACATCAAAATATGATTTGAAAAAAAAAAAAAAGAAGTAAACTACCATTTAGTGCCTAAAAATATACGGCAGTGTCACAATAGACCTTGAAATTAAGAAATTTCAAAATAAGTTCCTAGAATTTGCAGTTGTTTCATGTAAGTCTTTAAACGTAACTACTAACCGTTATTTTGATACACTTTTTTTTTTTTTTAATTTTGGATTAACATGATTGACAGATTACACTTATTTGTAATTTCCTTAGTTTCAGGACTCATGCAACTGTTATATACTTTCAGGGACTAAAACGGTTGGTCTACTTAAAAAAGTTGACGCAACTTCACCTTGATCCAATTGCAAAATTAGATAACGAGCAAAATGCTTCAATATCTCAGATTATTTATCCAGTGAAAGAGAGAATGGCGACGTTTCTTAACAAATGCGACGATGTTTTGTATTTGTAAGTAATAATAATTCAGTAAATAAATGAGATCAGTATTCAGTGCAGCATATAGATTCAAATCGATAATACCTTGTCGAGAGGCACCGACGCAACAGAATTATGGGCCTTGTTTGAGTTAGCAATGATTTGCTCTGCCAGCTTTAGAATCTCAGATGCAGAGAGATTAACGCGCACCTTAGAACCTGCAAGATCTACAGGTTTCCACTACTGGATTCAGTGAAACGTTCTTAAATTTTTAGACCTAATTCACTAAGCACACATTGAGAAGAAAATTGAAGAGTTGAGAAGAAGGAGTACCTTTCTTCTTAGCATTTTTTGCCTTCTGGTACTTGATTGCGGTGATAGCTAGGTTCGCCGCAATTGCAAGCACCGCCAAAGCTCCGGTGAAAGCGATGAGGCTTCCACCTCTCTTCTCTTTGCCCATTTTCTTACACTTTCCCTCACTTTCCGTCATTTTCTCTGCTCGTTTTGTCTTTTCTCTTTCTCCCCTTGACGAGCGCGAAGGGAGGATTTGTTTTGGGCGGAAAAATGAGATGACGCAATTGAAATTTGACGTGAATTTCGAAATTCACGAAATATGAAAAGGAAAAGGACTTACATCAAACTTTGGTTTCTCTGTAATTTTGGTTTATCCTTTTTTTTTTTATAATAATTCAACATCTAAAATTTAATGGAATATAAACATGACATTTTATTACAGACTATTATGTTTGTACAATGTAGCACACAGTGTGACGTTGACATTTTTAATTACTAAATATTAAGTTATAGATAAACGAAAGTTATAGAATTAAAATAGGATTAATTAACTTATTAATATTGAAATTTTTTAAAATTTAATTTTTAGTCCTTAAATATGACGGATTAAGATTCTTAAACTTTTTAAAATTTTCAATTTTTAATTCTTAAATTAATGAAATTTCAGTAACTAAAAATTGAATTGAAAAAATAAAGACTAAAAATCAAATTTGTAAAAGTTTTAGAGACATTAACTTATTAAATTTTTGTTTAAGAATTAAAAATTAAATTTTTTAAAATTTAAGAAATTTGATCAGTTAAATTTTAATTAAATTTTAAAAAATTAGAGACTAAAAAATTAATGAACTCATTAAGATAATAAGATTTCAAAATAAAATTGAAAAATCTCGCAAAATGTAATTAATTACGTCAAAAAATTAGGCTTTAGAATCGCCTCAATTTATTATGATATAATTAGGGGAGTGAAGTTTAGGGAGCATTTCTTATTCGTGCCGTTTAGTTGGCTGGCAATCTGGCATAATGTTGGTCTTACCAGTTGTTTTAAGTGTTAACGAGTACTACTTAAATTATTAGTATTTTTTACCATGAGCTCCTTTGCCTTTTGAGTTTTGAGGCTTTTTAAAAATATTTGGAACATTTTAAGGTTTATCTTTCATCCAACCAACAATACTTTGGTTTATAATTTTGTCAACATCAGCAATTAATTTTAAGATACTAAGAAGGCTACAAAAAAAAAAATTGCTGAATGGCTAAAATTTTATTTGAAACGTAAAATATTAATTATATTAAAAATACAATTTTTTTTATTTTTTGATTAAAATATACTTTTTTGGATGCTAAAAAATAATATTGAAATTTTCATAATATTAACAAATAAATAGTATTCATACGAAACCAGAAAATAATATTCAATAGATTTTTGTAAGATTATTTTTGCCAGGTATTTTATTTGATTTTTAAGTGATTGTTAAAGGAACTTAGTTAAAATTAAGAGTTTATTTGAACTTCTTTATATTAATGTCAAGAAGAAGAAAAAACATTGAGAATAATTTTAGCGAAACAACCAAGTTGATATGTGCTGGTGCACAAATTGCCTTCAGTTTTTGCACATGAATTAAAAATTTAAATGGCTTATAAATATTATAGTATGTTAATTTTTTTCCTGCAAAGCATGTTGACATGTAGTCTATATGCCAAAACTCAAAGTTCAACTTACATTTATAAGGTATGATGATTTAAGTTATCAATCAGAATAATTTGGATTAATACATTTAAATCTGTTGTAATATTCTATTCTAAGTTCAAAGTTAAGTTAAATATAAAAAATAATTGGTGTAAACTCAATCAAAGGAAAAATATTAGAATTCAAAAATTACTGATTAATTAGAATGCATAATCAAACATCAAAGTTTCAATTGCGCAACTTTCCTTACCATACCAACTATGAACTAGTTGAATTATATAAACTAGTATGAGAAAAATTATACTCAAGATATCTCTCTATGGAATGAGATTCTCCATTATCACAAATGAAAACATGAAATCTTAGCCATCCACAATTAGTTACATATATTAATTAAAAAATAAAATGTAACTCAAAATAGATTAAACCCTAGGATTGTGACTACAGGACAATTGTCAGGATCTTAATTCCTTTGTCTCTCTATATATAACTTAAGAATGGATTAAATGTTTTTATAATTTGTATCCAAATTCAGGTCTGAATATACTTGTAAACAATTTGATGTGTGGAAAAGTAAACATTAGTATGTTTTCATTAATAATTTTAATTAAGACTTAAATATATATTTTTATTCCCTCACTTTTTGTTTTCATTAATGCATTAAGACGATCTTAGAATGAACTATAAAGCAATTATAACTATCACCCAAAAATGTTCTAAATGGGTCAATTCAAGTACTTGAATTCATTTTTTCAATACCCACCCCTGGATTCGAATTTGTAAATATACATCATTAACTAGTTAAAACAAATTGTTATTATATCATAGCATGTCTGAAATAAATAATTTTGAAACTATAGCCACATTTTAGTATAACATTTGTACGAGAACAAATTGTATAAACTAAAAGACGCAGTAGATTTTAACATGTTATGGCAACAAATTAAAGAAAATTAATTTCCACAAGGGAATTTAAGATAGTGACAGAATCAATTACATCATTGCGTTCTTAGTTTCTAAGAGCCAGAGGCTTCTTAAATAGTAGTAATAATTACCATCACAATGATTTCATCACTTCTGAGTTTTCTTGCGGAGTTCTTTCACCCATTTGAAGCTCAACAAAGTCTTCCCAAATTTGTTCTTGCCTGACCCATCCTTGCCCTTCTTCTTGTCTTTGTCTGATGCAGGGGAAGGGTCAGGGTTGTTGTCCCATTGATCAGCCCAGGACATGCCAGAATCCATATTTTCGCTTTGTGTTATTTTGGATCAGAGAAAAATTTGCATTTGCAACTCTAAGAAATATTTATAACTATATATCATTGTATTGTAAGATGGGATCCTTTCCTTTCCAATGAATCAATGAATATTTTTGGTAAAAAGTTAAGTTGGATGGTCTTATTTGGGACACACCATATCTATATTAAACTTTATATGCCATTTAAATATCTGTTGTCCTTAAATTTTGATCACATGTGTACTTGTGGATGGATGAATTAATTGCGTATCTATTTATGAATCTGCACATAATGGTAGCACATATCATGCACCAAGCATAAAGAACATACTAAATTTGTGTCTTTTTTTTTTATACAGTAATAAAGATAATTTTAAACAGTCAATAAATGTTAAGAACAAATGTTTCATCTTTAGTAAAAAAACAACAACAAATGTTTCATCTTAGGTTAAAGAATGAAGTTCGTGTCCAAAATTAGTTGCATGTAGCTTTTATGTCAGATAAAAAGAGTTTACTAAATTTTATTACTAGCTTACTTTTAAAATAAAAACATTCAAATATCCATAAATATATTTCAAAATTAATTTTAACTAAAATCAATCTTATAAATTAATTTAAGAAAAATCTATTATTATTTGAGAAAAAATTAATATTCTCAGGAATATGTGTACAGAAATAAAATAAAATGCATATATATAT
>PYAF01000922.1:1237886-1251225 GCA_007407185.1 Glycine tomentella
TAATATTCTCAGGAATATGTGTACAGAAATAAAATAAAATGCATATATATATATAATAAATATTAAATATATTATTAATATTAAATTAGGAAAAAATAAATAGTCAATTTCATTTATGAAAGTAAAGTGTGAGATACTAATAAATTGATTCTTGAAAAATAAAAAATTCAAAATTAGTTGTTAAATATACAAAAAAATATAACAAATTAATCCTATAAATGATAAATTAATTTCTAAAATTTGTAACTTAATAATAAATTTATGTTTAAAAAATGTAATTTATTTATCAAATTAATTTTTAAATATTACAACAATTTTATAATAAAATAATCTCATTAATTAAATAATAAAATAAATTTGTCACAATTTTCATAAAAATTAAATTTTTATTTTTATTTTTTATTATATTTTCGAACACAAAATTACAAATTTGGCATTGCAAGAGAAAAAAAAAAAAAGAAGGAAGAGATAGACAAGTCCCCCTCTTCCTCATCTCCCCTGTCTTTTATTTCCACCGCATCCAAAAAGCTTTTACTTCACGCTGACATAAACACACTACACAAACCCCTAACCGTCCTTCCATTCACTACTGTTCACTTCAAAATTTTCACCCTTCCAAATCCCCAACTTTTACAAGTATTACAATTTACCATCTCTCTTTCTCTTCCTCATTCCAATCCCCTCTCGATCGAACCAAGAAAATTTAAGAACCCAAAACATGTATTTATCGGAGAAGCCTCGCCCCATCGATTTCTACAAGGAGGAAGGCGCGCGCGACATGATGATCGAGGTCGTCTCCAACGGCGACCTCCCTCCTCCGCCGCCTCCGCCTCCGCCGATGATCCTCGGCGAGAGCAGCGGCGAGGACCCCGAGGTCGAGATCAAGGCCCCGAAGAAGCGCGCCGAGACCTGGGTTCAGGACGAGACGCGCTCCCTCATCGGCCTTCGCCGCGAGATGGACGCGCTCTTCAACACCACCAAGTCCAACAAGCACCTGTGGGAGCAGATATCGGCGAAGATGAGGGAGAAGGGTTTCGACCGTTCTCCAACCATGTGCACCGATAAGTGGCGCAACCTCTTGAAGGAGTTCAAGAAGGCCAAGCACCAGGACCGAGGGAGTGGCTCCGCGAAGATGTCGTATTACAAGGAGATTGAGGAGATCCTCAGAGAGAGGAGCAAAAATGTGCAGTATAAGAGCCCTACTCCTCCGCCCAAGGTTGATTCCTTTATGCAGTTTGCTGATAAAGGTAAATAATTCAATTCTCCAATTCAATTGAATCAGTTCTAGTAAGTGTTTTAGGCTAGGGTTAGGGTTAGGGATTCCTTCAATTGGATCAATGTTTTGGTTAGGAATCTGACTTCTTAGGTGATTTAATTAGTGTGCGAGTCAAACTTGTTTTCGCAATGTGTGATTTAGTGATTAGTAATAGTCCTGCTGTCCAAAAATGGATAATTTTTTAGGTAAGGAGTAAGGACTAAAAGGTAAAGATTGTTTAGATATAGGGACCTAATGATTAATTAAACCAAAAATCTTTTTACACTAACCGGTTAGGTTACTGTGCTTGTTGTTGTTACAACCATGCACTGGTGTTGGGGCTAAAAGAGCTTCAAATAAGTTAGTCTGAAGATTCTTCTGGAATATTAATCGGACAACCTTGATTAGCAAATTGCTTGTGAAGCTGCACCTCTAAGTTTTGACAGGAAGTGAGGATGTTTGATAACTGATGTGGATGAGTTTACAGTTTTTTGAAAGAGACTGTGTAAGCGGCAGTAGTTAAAGCCGAACAGTCTGTAATTTCCCAATTTGGACAAATTTGGTCTGGAAACCTGGGTTACATCATTATCTATTTCAAGCATTCTTGCTTGGAAGGTTGTGTTTTTGTTTTACAAAATGGATATAATGTGGTAAAACACAGAACTGGGGAAACCTAAATTCCATAGTTATAACTTATAATTGCCAAATAATTGACTGCAATTTCCAGAATCTATCAAATTGCATATCCTTTTGGTTTACAAATTGCTTGGACATATTGCTTTGTTAAGAAGTTTTCAGTTGCCCGGTATAACTCTAGGAAGTCTCATTGGAAATCACATTTATGCCTTGGTTGGTTCCCTACCATGGTAGTCTAACTCGAGATTCTAGTCCAACTCAGAAAGGGGTCATAAAATCATAAAACGTGGAATCATAACTCAAAACGAAGATTCTACAAGATTTATAAAATTAATATATATGCATCTAAGATAGTTTTTTTTTTTTTTTTCTTTTTCTTGTAGAGTATAATAAATGGTTAATTACTATTGTTACCAATAACAATAATTACCTCTTAATAGTAATTATTATCTAAGATAGTATAAATAAAAAAATTATTATTATTTTTTAATAGTTGTCATTATCAATCCCAGATTGGTTGAGGAGCATATGGGGAGTTTCTCATATAGGAACCCATTACTTCACTGCATTTCACTAAATTATTTCATAATAAATTACTTCTCCACTGCGTTTGTCTATTACTCTATTTTGTGATTATATGAGCAAAAGGTCCATTGCAGTGGAGCAAGGTCTGGTTGCGGCGGAGAAGAGAAGATGCGGCGGGGAGGTTAAGCAAAGGAGAGAAGTTGCTACATTGAAGAAGAATGGCATATTGACATTCACAAGTTTGAGGGGCATATTTTGTTATTACTTTATTTTAGGTGTTTGGGTTTGGGGCAGCAACTAATAAGTTTTATAGGTTGGGTCTTGTGGGCTTAAAGTTTTAGAAGCCCAAAACTTTAAAAGCTCTAATTTTAACCCATCTAAAGTGAACGTTCAAACACATATTGAGACACCGTTCCCATGAGCTTGTAATTCAGCGACAATTCCACCAATAGCCAATTCCATGTGTAGACCTGTAGAATGCAATTCTGACTACCATGTTCCCTCTCTTTAGTGGGGAGCATCAGCTCATACCATGGATCATAGGCTTGATTTCTGTGATGTATGTATGCATTTGATTTTTGACAAAGGGCAATATAAATCTCAACAATTTAAAAGTGGGATTTAACTCTCCTATGAAATACTGTTAAACTGTCACTCTCAAGTGAAGCCATGGTAAATTTTACTGGGTTGTCATACCTAGGTCATGACATTGGACATATGCCAAAGTTACAATTTCACTCATTTGTTCTTTAGGAACAATAATTTGATTGGTTATGTTGCTATGCAGGTATTGACGATACCAGCATCTCTTTTGGGCCGGTTGAAGGTATGTCATTGTAATCCAGCTTTCAGCTTCCTACTTATTCTGTATTGATGTTCACTTGTGTCCTTGATTATTTAAAATTTCGTAGCTCATGAGTCATGTGGGATTTTGTTTCCATGTGGCGTTTTGGTTTAGTTCTTGGTTCTTCTACTGGTAAGTAACTAATATACACTGCATCCAAGTCACTTAAGACATAACTGGAATTTTAAACTACTGTAAGAAAAACCATGCTGATTTCTTCTATAGGAAACTTTTCAGCATTGTGATGTTTCTTTTCTGGTAAATGTTTCCATAAAATATTGAAAATGATAATTCAAACACTGTACTCTTTAGGAATATTCTGGTTATCATTATTTACTAGGAACTCATACTGTAATGTGCGGCCAGATAGATATTTCTGCACATGGTGGGAAAAATAATTCTTGTTGCTTATTGTTTATCATTTTTCAGTTTCAATTAATTAAAATGTCGAGCATCTATATAGTGTGACGAAGTATTCATATTACTTATTGCATATGCATGACCAGATATGCATATAGAAGAACTGAACTGGTTTTGAACTGAACCTGATCTGAACCAGTTTGGAGTCAAATCGGTTACATTAAAACAAACTGAATTTGTTATCAAAACAAGTTCAGTTTGAACCGAGCTGTGTAAACAACTTTTTTTTTTCTCTGTTTCCTATACAACTCATCGAACAGGAAATAAATTGAAAACAAGTTGATGATTTTGTAATTAAAAGTGAAAGCAGGAAATGAAAACTGAAGTAAACAGACCCTTAACATTTCAGGAGAGGGAGTCTCTATTGAAAAGGATCTAGATATATACATTTGATCTCATTTAGATGTTTGCCCATTCATTCTTTCCATAGTAATTTTGCTACTTCACGTTTACCGTAATTTTGCTACCCTTAACTTGGCAAATAGCTACTGGAAGACCAACACTCAATCTTGAAAGAAGTTTGGATCATGATGGACATCCTCTTGCCATTACCACAGCTGATGCTGTTGCAGCAAGTGGAGTCCCTCCTTGGAATTGGAGAGAGACTCCTGGAAATGGTAAGCTATGTAAAGCTTCATATTTTGATGCATGCTTGCTTGCTCACCAATGAAAGAGAAAATGACAAAGAACATAAAAGTCAATCTTTTTGTGTCTTGATAAATGTATTTGAGGCAACAGCTTTGGTTAATTTTTAGAAGCAAGTTTTGTAGAACATGAAAAACATGGTAAAATAAATTTAGTTATTCCATACCTCAAAATATGGAAACAAATAAATTTAGTCCCCTCCCCCCTCTTTAGTTTAATTGCTTTCTTATCTCTGCAACCAATTCCTCCTATTTTGGCAGGTGGAGAAAGTCAGTCATGTTGTGGAAGGGTTATATCGGTTAAATGGGGTGATTATACAAGGCGAATAGGTATTGATGGCATCCCAGAAGCCATTAAAGAAGCAATTAGGGCTGCTTTTAGGTTGAGAACTAAACGTACATTTTGGTTGGAGGATGAAGATCAGATTATCAGAAGCATCGACCGTGAAATGCCTTTAGGAAATTACACTCTTCACATTGATGAAGGTTAGATTCACTTTATTCTTCTTGCTATTTTTGTGATTTATATAAATTTTTAATGATCTCATTTTAATTTTAATGATTCTAAAGTTCACATGTTGGTTTTGTCATTAAATTCATGGGATAAATTGTATTTCACTCAAAATATTAAAAAGAATCCTTTCTGTCCTTTTATATTTGAAATGTATGATTTCTATAAACACTAAAATTATAAAATATCATTGCAGGAATGGCCATTAAATTACCCCTCTATGATGAGCCTGACCATATACCTGTGCATACTGAAGATAAGATATTTTACACTGAAGACGATTTCCGTGATTTTCTGACCCGCCGGGGTTGGATATGTTTAAGAGAATTTGACAGCTATAGAAATATTGACAATATGGATGATCTTCGACCCGGTGCCATATATCGTGGTGTGAGTTGAAAGCAGGTACATGGTGTGGTCAAATCTTCAGCTACCTACATAAAATGTCTGGAGAACTGTGGTGGGGACAGTTCAGATCTTTGATGTATGTGTGGCACTAACCTCGAATTGTATTTAAGTTTTGATAATGCTGTTTATAGTTTTGTGATAGGAAAAGGAACTAGTCCCTCTGCACAAATTCCGTTCCAATCATAACATGTTTGTAAATATGCAATTGCAGTGAGAACATACTGTCTATTTTTTAGTGGATCATTTTCATCACTCTAACTCTGTAGCTAAGTTTGGACACATGCATATTATGAAGCACCAACACCTTTCTTGTTCAACGAGTAACTGTGTGGGACACAGTTCTGACCTTGACACTTGTTCAACACTTTTAGGTGTCTAATTAAAAAATATTTCACAACTCAAATACTTGAACCGATAATTTCATATGGGTGGGCACGCATTAATATAAAAAAATTATTTATTTTTTAATTTTAGAGAAGTCAGTTTAAAATATAGTTTAAAAATATTAAAAAATAGTGTCTTGCCTGTTTTTGAGGCTTATTATCGCAAAAACATAGGTTCATTTAAAAAGGTGAATATATCAAGAATTAGGTAATTTGTTATGTTATACTCCCTTTGTTTAAAATAATAATCTTATAAGGTTATCACACTGCTTAAGAAATATTTAAGTGATAAAAATTTAGACAAAAATGTTCATTTTTCAATTACTCTTATTATAAATTATCTTACTATTCACCAATAGTAAATACTATTTATTATCTACCAACTTATTTTTATGGTTGATGTCTTTTTTCAATGCAAGTATTAATTTATTTTCTTAAACATATTCGGGGATATTGTTGGGAAAAAATAGCTTTAATAAACTAAAAGGATTATTAATTTCGGAACAAAAACAAAAGGCTAAAAAGACTATTATAATGGAATGGAATAAGTATTTTATTATTTTATTTTATTGGAGTCTCTTTGTGCCTGCATATGTAATGTCTTGGTGTCCTATATTTTAAATATTAGTTGTGTTTGATTTTGTGTCTTGTTGTCGTGTTAGAGTTTGTGTTTTTTATGTTACATGTTCTTTCAACACTATCTAAGCAAGAGCCTTCTGAATAATTTTAACTATTAGTTTTAAACATGAATTTTTTTAATTATATTCTTTTATCGTATTTTATTTATGTAAATAATATTAATGGTTGAAAATTATGCACAAAGATCTTGATTGAACAAATTGCTTTCATGTATATTGGGTTACCGTGCTGTCTATGTGCATAGGGCACAACTTCCTTGAATTCAAGCACCTTTTCATTTCGGAAAGAGTATTCTAAAATGAAAAAACGGTGGTGCTTGAATTTTTTGGGGTGTAAGAAAAAATACCCTTGTGCATATTATGGTTCTACTTGTCAAATATATTTGTCCCTTGTGTTTTGTAATGGAAATGAAGGCCCAAAAGGAAATAGAAACTAATCAAATACATTACAACGATGGCGGCGTCCAATAAATTATCCACTAAGTGGTACTAGAAAATGATTTTACAACACGCAGTCTCGTCATGCAACCAATTTTAGACATTTGCAATCAGTGGCAGATCCAGCCATCCAGGATTATTTTTTATGTTCGCAAATTTAGTGGTGAGGGTTCGAGTGGTGAGAGTTCGAGGACAGCGCCCCAAAAAAAATCCACTCAAAATATAGTTGTTTTTGTAATAAGATGCAGATAATAGTTTGACCAAACATTAAACTCCCAAATTTTACCAATCTTCCAAAACAAATATGAGAATATACTCCAGTACATCCATACATTATCATTCTATTTATAATGGTGAATTAAAAAGTCAACTTTGAGGTAAATTAGAAAATTTTAAGCTAATTTTCAGCATAACTTAAATTCAAGCTAATGGACAACCTTACATCAAGCTTCTATTAAACGAAAATTGAATGCATAGGAATCTAGGGAAGCTAATTGGAGAGATCTTCTTGTTCCTCCATAACAAGACATCAGCAGCTGCATCATTCAATGGAAACCCAAAAGAAAAGTTTAGAAGTCAAGGCCAACGTGATAAAATGAAATAAGTCTAATTGGTCTATGGTCACAAAAAGAAACATCTCTGGCAATCAATTATTAACTTAGCCTATTTGTATTTAAGGCTTAAGCTACATCAAGTTTACTACTTCAACCACATTAAGCCTATTTAGTGTTTGTTGTTTTAGATTGTTATTGCTGCAAATTGGGTCTTAACTTCATAGTGTATATAGTGAACTATTTAGCATTCTCGATCATTTTAATTATTAATTTTATGCCTTTTTCTATTACTGTCGTAGTCATTCCAAGGCCTGACTATGGGGCTGATTGAGTTTTTGACATTGTATTTGTTGAAATTTAAAGAATTGTATGCAAAAGGAAAATGGAGAGCACGGTGAATCAATGCACAACATAAAGTATGTTATAATGAGACTCTGAGTGATTGTGAAACAAAACACAGACTAACACCTCAATTTACTGTATTTGGTTGGGCAGAAAAAAGCGAACAAAGAGAGAATTATTTGAAATATTGAAGCAAAGAGAAAATGAATTTAACTTTTTTTTCTCTTATTTCTTTTTTACTTTCTTTTCTTAATTAAAAAACATAAACTGGAAAGCAGTAAAGAAAAAGGGGTACCGCAAGTTTTTTTCAACCCAATGGAGAAGGGCATGAAAGTCGAGCATTTGACATATAATGAGGGATATCACAAATATACAAAGGAATTCGAAGTTTAAGCACAGTGCAAATCCCTAATTGGAGAAATTTTCAGTGAATTCAACAAGACAGAGTAGAGAAACGAAAACCGGTAGAAACACAAAAGAGGCAGCATCAAAGCAAGAACCAGAAGCATGAATTTACAAACCCCACGTGCTCCCTCACCGCATTGGTGAATTCGTACATAGCCTTGAAGTTGAACGTGTCATGTCGAGCCAGCCGAGGTGGTCGTGGCCCGTGGGAGACAGATAGCAGAGGCCAACGGCGCGGTCCGCGACGAGGGGACGGGTGCTGTCGTGGGAGACAGACACCAGAGGCCAAGGGAGCTGCTGAGTTGCACACTGATGACGACGGCGTGGCGAGGCGAAGGCGATTCCGGTGACTACGACGCGGTAGAAGAGGATGGCCGACGGTGGCAGAGGAGGAGAGGTCGAGCTTCGAGGAGGAGACGCGGTGTTGTGAACCCCTGTCGTGAGGCGTGAACGAGAGAGAAAGAGAAGAGCTGCGCTGCGTTTGGTAAATTTTTTTAGAAAAAATCTAAAGTTTAGTGTCCGCATGTGCGAACACTTGCACTAGTGTGGGTCCACTCCTGTGTGCAATAACCTATTATAAGAGTCAATGTGTTAGTGTGATCACCTCTCAAGCGACCTACTCTTTGATTATTTTAGCATTGACTTAAATTTATTTTTGATTTAATAAGTGTTACGGAAGTTGGATCGAATAAAGCAAAATATGAGATGGAGAAAAATAAAATGGGGAGTAAAATGGAACACAGACAAGACACAGATATTTAACGTGGTTCGGCAGTGTGCCTACGTCCACGGGCGAAGACAGATCAAGAGTTCCACTAGAATGAAGAAGAGTACAAAAGAAGAAAATAACACTCAAAACCCAAATCCCAAATACACCCAATAATCCTCACAAGGATATCACACAAAATTGGATACAAAAGAAAAAATACAGAAATGGGTATTTTTCCTCACTTGGTGTTTACTCTCACACACTCCTAAATTTTCTCTTCTTCTACTCTTGCTGCTCTGCTTCTTGCTACACCTTTGAAACCGAATGCAAAGCGCTTTATATAGGAACCCATGAGCTGAAAGCATATACTGTGCGTTGAAGAAAATTTCAACATTTGCTGCTGCTTTCGGTGCATGTACTGCGCCTTTGAAAAACTGTGCCTTCATTTTCGGTGCTGTGATTTTGGACAAAGTCCAAATGTGCTGCGCAACAATAAGCTGACCAGACTAATTTTCCAATCAAACTGATTGGATCGCCAATCTATTTTGAATTTAATAACACTGCTCTACTCAGTAAAATGCCCCGATTAACACTGTATTTGGTAGAGGTAGTGAAAAGGAATGAAAAGAGACGAAAGAGAGTTAAAAAAGATTATAAAGTAAGGTTATTTAATTGAAATAAAAGAGATTGTAAAATAAATAAAATATTTGAATTAAATTGATTAGGTAAATAAGAAAAAAAAAAACAAAATGATTAACCAATTTCCTATTTTACTCCCAAAAAAGGATTAATTATGTTCAAAAATACCACCCAACCTATGCCCATTTTACTGTTGTCTTTCAGCTGTTTTCATATCAATTTGAGATGAAATTGTAACCGAGTAGGGCCCATGATTTCATTGCTACTTTCAGCTACATTTTATCTTAAACAAACACTTTATCAAACCGAGTAAGTATTTCATAGAATTTAAAAAATTCTCTACCATTCTAATATTACCTATGGTAAACAACCATGCCTCTATTGAAAACCCATCGCTGCAACTATTAGTAGCTTTCCTCAATTATCATTAAACAAAGAAAAGATGAGACATATACAAAACATGGGGGGCAAAAACAAACCCATGAAGCAACAACTATTTGAATCTATAGTTAGCAAGGCCGTTCCTATCTCTATAGAGCTCAGCTAAGATAAAGTGTGGGATAGAGTCCCACCAGCAAAAGTTCGAAATCAAAAACATATTTTCATTAATTATCATCATTTGTTATTTATGATCCCACGCTAATTAGATCTTAGTTTCAGAAGTGAATTAATACTCAGAATGAGGCATTTGTTTCACAAGACTGAATGAAATGATGGATAAATCCAACCTTCTGAAACGAACAGGGAGATTTGTTGAGATCCCTACTACATGCAATTCTTACTGCCACAAGAAGTCAAACATACAGAAGGGAGGAGGATTAATACTAATACCCGTTGAATCCCACAGTAGTACACACATCTAACAATGTGAATAGAAAATTCACAATTGACAGGGCTAACAACAGGAAATTCACTCAAGACCTGAAGAAACAAAACACAGAAGCTGAAAAAATAATACAAGACAAAGATAGCCCCTTCTACTGTTCATCCCATTCGTCATTCTTGTATGATACAAGCGTGTTAACATTGTGAATCTGCATTAGCCAAAACAGAAATACTATTAGCTAAATTAAACAAAGTATGCCGAGTCAGATACATTAACTAAATTAAAGTCCAAATTCACCTTAGTATCAAAGGAATGCAATTTCACCATTTGCGGATTTGCAATAAGTTTTGGATCACTCTCAACCCATGTGAATGGAACTGCCACATCTTTGTCAGTATACGCTAACACATCAAAAACGCCTGAAACAAGATAGATATGCTTAGCTGGGAGATAAAATAAACGTTAAATGAATAAGATGAAAAGCAGAAACAGACGAGATGCTAAGGGAATGGCAACTCTTTCTCATGATCATTGGCAAAACGCATGGTCCTTACAAGGTTCATCCAGGCATGGCAAATAAGTGATACTTGAAGCAATCTGCCTCATAATCGCTTGTATCTCTCTCATGATCTCCTTGTCACTCTTTTCCCTTGAGACACTGAAAGATTAAAAAGAACAAATAAAAGAATGAAAAACATAAACACCAAGGGAGAATTTTTGAAGGAAGATAATTTAGTCTGGGATTCATGCACTGTTTGAATAAACTTTTCCATACACTTAGACAAATAGATAGGTAACATGAATCAAGCTTCTCCAGTGAGTTAAAATCAACAAATGAACCTCAACTTTTGGAGAAATTAGATGAGAGAGTTTATATACAAGTTAAGTACATAAGTTAATTTTAACTTATGGGAGAAACTCAACTTTTATAAGTGTTCATAGAGAAATTTATCTAAACAGAGCCTTAGTTATGTCAAGTTACCCACCCCTTCTCAACAACCTCACTGTCAGTCTCAATGCTGAAGTTCCACCTTTCAAGCACTTCACTGGTGGCCTTGCTCATTATAACAAGGACCACCCTCTGCAACTTGCCAGCTTCAAGCCATTCTTTTCAAAATTCAAAAGCAATGATCAACAATGATACCACAACTGAACTGCTACCAAAGCATTGCAAAAAACAAGGAAATCTAAAAAATGACACAAATTCAAAACCATTTCTTAAAATGAACTTTTATACTATGAATAAATTAATCCAAAACAATGACTTATTGTCATTTCTCTACAGCTTGCAAGAGATGAAAAAAGAACCACGACAGAAGAAACAAATTAAGGATGTTACTTACCAGAGAGCTGAGCAGTTAGATTTGCTAGAAAAGATTTGACACCCTCATCTTCCGTTAGCAACATGGGGAGGCCATATTTCTTAACTTTCACAAAGCTTTCTTCTGGATAAACTCCACGGTTGTAGAGAATGCTGATCAAATTCCCATATTAAAATACTTATAAATATCATAACTTTTCCAGCCACATGCATAATTGCAATACGAAAAATAAGGCCCAAAATAAAAAATAAAAATAAAAATGCAGGACACAAGGATCAAACCTGTTGGCAGCATATCCTGATTTGAAAAAATCACCAAAAAAAAAAAAACAAACAAAAATCAGGCAAAAGTTCACAAAAAATGAAAGAAATCGGAGGAAAGCGAGAAAAGAGAAGAGGGATATGAATACCGAAGAACTCGCTAACGATTGCTGCGGAACCACGAAGAGTGATTATGTCTTTGGCAATTGTTCTTGTGGCCATGTCTTTTCTTCTGTAATCAAGTCTAATTTCGAACTACGAACGTTCAAGTTTTCGACTTAGGGTTGGGTCTTGTTCGCCCGATGAAGCAAAATGGGGAAGCTTTTGTTTCGGGTTTGGGAACACTGGTAAGCGAAATGAACTGGTTTTGGAAACGGGAAAATAATGGCAATAAATTAGGGATGGAAGTAGAAAGAATGAAACTTGATAGGGAAGCACCATAACGGCTAGTTTGTTTTTTTTTTTTTTTGGTGGCTTCTTTGGGCCTTTGTTGGTCCATGATGGCAACGTCAATATTATTTAAATTTCCCTATTTAACGGTCAAGTGAAAGGAATTTGCCTTTAGAGATTCACACTAATTTTTAGTGCAAGTCTACGTGTATATACGTCGGTACTTGTGCATACTAGTGCTTTATTTCATACATTTTAGAATTTATAATTATAACGAGAATATAAATCCTTTTAAACTATATGTTACTCCTTTAAATATATTCTTTATTTTTAATTTTTTATTATTAGAAATCATAAATTCTTACGAGTTTCACATCTTACGTAACGATTTTTTTTTTTCATATGAATTTATAATTTTCGATCAATTTTAACGAATAATAAAATGCTCTCATATTATTAACTTAAATTCATTTCTATGTTTGTTAATTGTTTTAAATTAAATATGAGTTTAATATTTAGAGTAAAATGTGTATGTAAATTTAGCATTCAATCACAATTCACATATTGATATACATGATAAATTTGTCAATTTATACCATAATTATTTTTAGAGTAATGTTTTATGATTAGTTGATAATATAAAATTATAATAATAGTATATAAAAGATAAATTTTGTATTAATTGTTAAAATTTAAAATTAGAGTAATTTGTATTTTGTATATACTTTAAAAATCTTTACCCTTTTAGTGTATAAAAATTTAAAACAAAATAAAAATTACTCTAAATTTGAATTTTTAATAATTAATAAAAGTTATATATATGATAATTTATGATTAAATAATAATACAAATAATAAACATTTGTATACATTTTAGGTTTGTTTAATTTTTTTGTGTGCATGAAAGTAACTTTGAAATTAAACTAAGCTCAAATAAGAGCTTTAAAAATAAAGTATAAAATGTTTATAAATTTATATGTTTTGTTATTTTTAAAGCTCCTTTTAAATTAAAATGTATTTAGTAAAAAACTAAAAAATTAAAAATTGATTAAAACTAATTACCTAACTCAATGAAAGAATGTATTGATAAAAATAAAATATTTAATTTTTTATTTAATTAGCATAAATTTATTTTATTGATAACAAAAATATATATATATATATATATTAAATATATAAATTTAAAATTTA